>JAAGKR010001647.1:0-58254 GCA_011419295.1 Clarias macrocephalus
TGCCTGGATAGGTGATGGTTTTTCCCAGCCCATTTCAAAGATGCCCATTAACAACTCTCGCTTCAGGCAGTAATCTTCAAATTCATTCCCTTTGGTAGCGGTTACATCCTGTACATTCATTAAGAAATCAACTAAACAAATGTGTAGAACACAATCCTAGCACACAAATGTTTAAAATGAGAACTTACAGAAGTCTTCATGCGCATGTCCTTTGGGGGAAGCTTTAAATTCTTCTTCCAGTCATCCCCAGGTCTAACAAATTTCAAATCAAATCAAATTTAAGGCACTGAGATATGTTCTATGAAAAAGACTTAATTAAAAAAATAAAAATAAAAAAACCACACCAACAACTTAATATCCCACGTTTCACACCACTTACTTGATGACCGTGTTTGCTGTGGGCACTGGCAAAGAGTTGCCATTGTTGACGGCGCTGGAAGCTTTAATCTGGGCTGGCTGTGTTGTTTGAGGTCCCCCACCACCCCCGCCAGGTCCCCCTGTCGGTTTCGTGGAGCCTCTCTTCTGGCCATTTTGGTTTGTCAAGCCCAGAATAACTGGGTTCTCTGTTCTGGCTGTACTCATGTCTGTTTTGATATTCCTTCCAAAAAAGTGACCAGACAATGGGATGTACACCCCTTTGTTGAGAAGAATATGTCCTTACCACAGTCCAAACCAAAGTTAATGCAACTGTACTTCACAATGTATTCCTCGAGAACACAAGTCTCTTGTAAAACATCTCAATGCAAAAATCACCCAAGTAATTATCCACAAATTCTATAAGTAGGAAATTAATCGAAAGTCTCTTAAGAAATCCCAGTTTCTCAAAATGATAGTCTCAGAAACCAGAGAGGCGCTAAGCAGCCAAATGTCTAGTTTTCTCTTTTTGCATCCCCACTGCTCTTTATCTCAATTTTCATAACCGATGATTCGAACAGTTTTCAACCTGGAATAAGAGAAAAATTTTCATTGTGTTAAAAAAACAGATTATTGTCTTCACAAAGTTCAATTAATCTATACAACAGTTGATTCTTGAAGGCATTCTGCATGGGTCAGTCTCAAGATTATATGCATCCAAAGTAGTGCAAGTGGAAGTTGCGAGATTGTAGGCATCTCAAGTATACGAGCAAACAAATGTAATAAAAACAATCACAGACATGTGTATCCATGTATCATTTGTTCATTTTTCTATACAATACCAGAAATAATAATAATAAAAAAGCAAACACCTTGATTATTCAATATTCATCTCCAAAATCTGGAACAAGTCGTTTTAATTGTGCGCTCTCTTTTCATATGTGTAACCCTTTAAGTAACTCTTCAGAGTTGCAAAGGGTTTTTACACATTCAGGGTTAATGCAAAATTTGGCATCCACAAGCTCAATGCAAGCACAACATCTTAATTTACTACAGAATATTTTAAAGAAACAAGTCACAAGTAAACAAGGAACAGAGTGCAAAAAGTTTAAAGTGCTAAAATATTTTAGTAGCTTTATTTTTTTGGATTAGTAGCATATCTAAACCTAATTGACTAACATTTTTAAATATAAAGAATTATTTAAAACTACATTGTATTCTCAGACACACTGACTAAATTAATTCTTTATATATATATATATATAATATATTTTTAGCAGTGTTTGGAATCCAGTAGGTTGCCAACAGCAGGTCTCATTCTCCCTAATCTTCCCAGCCTCTTAAAAAAAACGATTTTCCAACCCAGCTTTCCTTAAAAAAAATCTTGCAGTGTTTTGTGTCAGACTGTCCATCTACTTTTATCCAGGGCTTCCACACACCATCATCTCTACGAGTTCCCTCTTAGTACCACTCCATACCTTTGGTTGGAGTCCTGCAAGTTGCATCACCACCACCTACAAATCTCACTCGCCATAACAATTCTGTCCTTGAAAGCAGACTTTCCTGGTTTAGACTTGCTTTAATTGCTTTCTTCCACAATCATTTAAAAATACTTTTAACATTACCTTCTACTCTCCCTAGTTTTTGAAGCTGTGATAATATATCTAGCCTTACATGCATGTACTTATTACACAAGAGCGGTATATGCTTAACAGTCTCACTTTCATGGCATACCACACAGTCCCGTCGTGAGCTTACCTACTAAGTGATAAAGGTTGCTGGTCCAATTCACAGTCTGTTAACACTCCTTTTCATTTTTTCTGCCTCCTTATCACAAAGCACACAAAAAGCTCTTGGGTATAAATGAGCTAAGCTGTATACACAAAATCTTTCGATCACTCTACACTGAGATATTAAAAACTATAAAGAACCAGTTACAGCTAGTTAACGACAAGAAAAGATGGACATGTGTCTTCTGTGACCTCAGAGGTCGTATATGACGTCATCACGAGCGCCAACTTCCCATTTGTGAGGTAACACTACGCCAAATGCAGCAATACTGCGATTACGTTAGCCAGCAGCTAGAGGGTCCAGAGCCATTTGTTTAAATCATCTAGTTACGCTAGCATGCAGGCTAACGGCTCAGCACAACAGTTACACCAGCTAACGTTAAATGCGTAAATGTTAGGTTTTCTTAGACGCGTTTTTTAAGGAAACCAGATCCTGTTCATTTTATTCAACATTTAACAAAACACATGAGCTGATTTTTTTTAACTGTCCAAACTAGATAGATAATTACCCGGCTAAAAATCTAGTCACTACAGCACAACAACGTTACACTCAGCAGGTCTCACTTGATAAACGCGCACACAAGGAACATATGACTCGGACTTCACATTATTTCAATAAATCTTTAACATGGTATTTATTTATTTATTCACCAAGCATAAAGGTATCTACACATGCAGTAAAATAGTGCTCGTTTGCTAACGGCTAGCAAACATTTTACTACCTAATAAGCAGCTAACGCTAGCTGTCTCTGCGGGCGTGTACTGGACGTATTAACTAAACAAACATGTCATTTCTAAAGTTCTCCAAACCAGCCAGAGGTACTACATAACCTATCCAAGCTTAGAAAACAGACAAACAAATATAGTTTACTAAAACGCACCAGAGGGGTCAGTTTGCTATCGAGTTAAACAAACCGCAAAAAACAGACAGCAATAACAACCTCCGCCGGAGCAGAAAACGCTGGGGGGAAAAGACGCCTTTAAATACCCTCGACCTGCTGCTAACGAAGAACAGCCGTGTATTTCGACTACGTTTACTTAATCCTACTCACCAATTATAGGTGAAATTCCACGCCACTCGATATTTACCGTTTCCGCACTGTTAACACTCAGGCCTGCGTGATATTTTAGGGCTCGACAACGAACAGCCAAGATGGCTTCCAGTCATCTTTAAACCCTCCCCCCATCGGTCACGTGACTCACAAGCCCAGCAGTGTAATCAATTTTTCCTCGATACACGCTGACGGTTTGGCAGCGACACGAGGTTATTGCACGGAGGTGAGACTGTCTCAAAGCCCATGAGCTCTAAGAAACCATGTTTTGACTTTAGGAAACTGTTTATTTCAATTATTTCTTTTTCTGAAAAGGGATTGTTACGGAATCCCTAAAGGGTCACAATGTTTTTTAAGAATACCTCTGCGTTTGGATTCTCCTCGTCACTTGATATTTATGGACAGCACCGCGCAGGCACCGGAGGTGGAGTCTGACTTCAGCGCAGGAGTGTACGCGACACGGCTGAAGCGCACTGGCATCTATAGACTAAAAGTCTGTTAAAAGTGAATCGATTTGTTCATAGGTTTAAACATTAAGGAGTGCAACAGTCAAATTACTCAGAAAAAAAAAACTGTGTGTGGTTCTGCGGGTTGTTCAGTAAAACCTGGTAGCTAATTTATAAAGCTGCACAAATTGTACCTGAGACTAAAGGGTCCTCAGTGTTTTGTCGCACCAAATACTGACATTGTTTCATTAAATACTGTTCACTGGCTTAGGTTTTTTTTGTTGTTGTTGTTTGTATTTTTGTATGGCATCCTTGCTCTACAGCATTTATTTGCATGTGCCTAAGGTCGTTGAACATGGAGCTTTTGGAAAACTCCTTCCAAAATGAAGATTTTTCAGTGGTGTTGTGTGGACAGGGGAAACTGAGATTTTGAGTTGTTGTAACATCACCTTGTATGCTGCAGTGTAATTGTCTCCTTAATTTCACATCAGGATATTTTGTGCAATAGCAGACCTTTACCTGGACTTTTTACAAGCATGCACATACACACGCAGTTACTCGCACATAAGGTTAACGAACCGGTGCTTCTGATTGGCCCCCTCTTGGTTAGGGATGCTTCTGGCAGCACTTAACAAGGTGTTTTCATGTAGACACAAATATTTTTAACATGCAGGTCGTGTGGACGGAATTTGATTCATATATATATATATATATATGTGTGTGTGTGTGTGCGCGTATATATTTTTAAAAATACCCGGCTGCGTATGGACATGGCCTAAGACTTTTACGCAGCACTTAAAACAGCTAACATTTGCTTGATGTGTGGCTCTTCCTCCATAGGCAGAGTGACCTGTCATTTTTAGTTTAAATTAGAACTAAAAATTACCAAACAAAGACAACTCCCCTTAGAAGCTCATGAGTCTGTACTTGTCGTGTGAAAGTTATTCTCTTTGAGATATAGTAAAAAAATATATATTTATTTAAAAGGTGAACACTATAGTCTGCAGAGATGCTGCAACTGGATCAAATCAGGACATAAGATGCAGTGGAAGGCTCAAGTGTACATCTGTCCAAGAAGACAAGTACTTATGAGTGTCCTTCTTGGGAAAAAGGTGCATCAATGCTTCTGAATTGCCTGCATCATTGAGTAAAACAAGAAAGAAACCAGTAGGAGACTCAGGTCAGCTGGCCTCATATGCAGAATTACCAAGAACAAAACCGTACTAAGGTTTGGCAAATCAGAAGAAACAGATGTAGTGGGCGAAGCTGCACAATTAGAGGACTTTAGATAATTGAAAGTAAGTCTAGTCCAATTTCAGGTGTTTGGATTCAAGCAAACACCAAATGTCAAAAGCAGAGCTGATGAAAAGATGATAGATCTTTCCAATTTGACTCATAATTTCAGTAGCGTTTGTCCTTTTTTTTTCAAAAATGTATGCATTTTAAAAGTAACGATAACTTTGGTTCTACAGGACAGTTCCAAACACTCGAACACACAGATTGATGGCTGAAGCCTGGTAGGTTGACACACTGGCGGGAAGTCCATATAAGGAAGTGTTTTTTGTTTATTTGTTTGTTTGTTTGTTTTAAATTGGTCATTGACCAATGATGCGATTCACCATGGATCTGTGGTGCTCAAGATTTAACGGTTAAAAAATCTTCAGTTCATGTAAGGAGATGACATAGCATCAGTCAGATCAGGCCTAGGTTTGTAAAAAATGTTTTGAAGAGTCATGAGGCATGTCAATATTTCCAGAAGATGTGAGCACATCACCCCTATCTTATTCACACTGCTTTTGCTCGCAGTAAAATTTCACACTGATTTTAAAATACTACTGTTTTATGATCCACCACACCTGCTTCAATCAAAGGATGCAGGCTGCTTGTTGGTACCTCATATTATGAAAAGTACATCAAGGGCAGAGTTTTTTATTTCTCCAAAGTTATGGAATAGCCATCCAATTAATGATCAGGACCCAGTCTAGGCTGTTTTTGTGTATATGTGAATAGATTTGTGTTGGTCGACTCATGGACATAGAGTTTTATGGTGAACTGGTGGGTTTGGATGCTGCCTTCTCCACTCTCATCAATTACTTTGGTTTGTTGAGGTTGATGTGACTGGTTGCTTTAATTTCCAGAGAGCCCTCATGTCTGTCCCCTCATGTCTGTGTGCCCTGCTTGTACTTTGTACAAAATTCACATTCACTTTATACATGATGTGACCTAACTGTTTTTTTTCTCTCTCTCTCTCTCTCTCTCTCTCTCTCTCTCTCTCTCTCTCTCTCTCTCTCTTTCTCTCATTATATCAAGCTACATATGGCACTCCTGCATGATTTGTCTGACTCATCCTGGTGCCCTGCTTCTTGTTGGAGTTCTCTTCGCATGGAGGACTCTGGTTGCTGCTGAGGATGGTCCATATGGTATACTTTGGATGTGTGTAGTGACTAAGGATGGTTCCACTGGATGTCCACAAATAGTTTGTACCCAACAGAGAAAAGATAGTAAGTGTGGACTTTGAACACCTTGCTCATTATATTGAACTTTGAGTTTTATAGCACACAGATGTAGCACAGATTTGGAATAATACTGTTTCGTATAACCCAAAATGAGGATGGGTCCCTGTTGAGTCTAGTACCTCTCAAGGTTTCTTCCTATTGTCATCTCAGTTTTTCTAATCTATTTACATTTTTTTTTATTTAAAACTGCTTTGTGATTATGGCCATTATTAAATGGGCTATATAAATATTACTGAATTGAAACAATTACTCCATTAATTCCCTTCAGCAAAAATTACCCAGATATTACCCAGAATTTATTTACCAAATGTCTGTAGCAGTTGTAAATTGACACGTGTTGGCTTACGGCATTTTTAGCTAGAAATATTAGAACTTGAACTAGACCGTTTCCCCCCCGTATATCTAACGACCAGACAGGATTTATTAGGGCCTGGATGTTGAGTGTTCAACATTCAGAAGCTTCTATACGTCCCAGTATACCAATAATTTCCTCATAGCTAACCTTCCTTTAATTTCATAAATAAAATTTGATTTTAAACAATGGATAACCTTCATTCATTCTCTGTACTGATTATCTTGTACAGGGTCACAGAAGGCCTAGAGCCTATCCCATGGGACTTAGGACACTAGACAAGGTGACAAGGGTACACTGGACGGTGTGCCCACAGGGCACACATTCACTTGCATACTTCAGACAATTTGGAAATGCCCATCTTTAGATTGTGGGAGAAACAAAGGAAACATGACACTTCATCATAGGTCATTGTGTTAAGGTTGGGTTACTGGTCAGAAGGTCAGAAGTTCAAGACCTAGCTCCAGAAAGAACAAGGCGCTTAACCGTATATTCCAGAGGTTTATCATGGCTGACATGGCTGGTTTCTAACAAGCTGGGATTTATATATTTTCACTGTATTGTATATGTGACAAATTAAGGCTTCTTCTTGTTCTTCTCTCCCTCTCCTGGTATACACTTCGTCCCCTGGTTCAGTATCCACTCACACTTAAAACCCTATAGCATGCTCTACACTGAAAATAAAATTGATCAGGTGACCGATCTAGATGTATCAAACAATTTAATTATAAATTGTATAAATCACTTTTTTTTTTCTTCAGCTTGTTTCACTATCTTTTGTAAAACAAACAGGACAAACCAGGGTCAGGTCCCAGCCAAGAGTGCAATATAAAAGTAAGAAACAGACTACAAATATCTTGTGGGGTTTTTGTTCACCCAGGAACAGAACAGATTACTCATTTCTAATATTTTATATTTAAGCCCAAAATAACCACAGATCTAATATTTTATTTAATATTGTAAACTACGGAAAATTACCCCCCAGTCAGCAACACGAGGCATCATCTTGAACGGGGCCTTGGCATTTTAATGCAGTTTTATAGATAGAATTGAGAACATTAGGCTATCCTTTTGTCTACTGCTAATGACTCAAAATGCCTACTACCTCAACATGCAAAATTTATCCCTGAAAGACACATTTTAGGTTACAGGCTCAAGTGTTGAATGAGTCATAAACATCTGAATGAGTCACAAACATCTGAATGAGTCATAAACATCTGCTTAATGATTGGCACTGTGGCTACAAGCTTTATATATGGTCCTGCTGTCTTTTAAAAAGTTCATCAAGCCACCAGTGCATGATCTGAGCTGTATCTTGACTGAGAAATTGACACATTTTAACACACGTTTATTCTGGTAACCATGCTAAACCAGGTAAAACTTTTGTAAAATCTTAAAGCCCAAAACTTTTCACCTTGGTCACATCAGACTAAAATGCATTTTATCGGAATGGCAAAATTTGTCTGGTATTTTTTTTTATGCGAAAGGGCTTCCATCCATCCATCCTATCCCATCCATACCTGGGATAAAATCTCAAGAAGCCAATCTGATTTTTTTTTTTTTTTTGTCTCAACAGATTCTATTGACATTTTAAAGTTAAGGTTGGTATATAAAATTAGCTTGATAAACATGCCTGTATATACTTAAACATGGTCAAAGGTTCAAATGAAATGGTTGTATTGCAAGCCAGTACAGGATAAATGTAACAGAATAACAGAATTTGTATTTTTATTTTTTATGATTGGCTAGAGTGACGCACTTCCACAAATTTTACATAGGGGCAACAGTTCATTTGTATTTTAAAGATATAAACACTGAGGCATGAGACAGAATTGAAAAAAATAATAATAATAAAATGCTCGAATGCATGATCCGCATGGTATTTTAGCTGGTCAATTTTACTGTAGGGCTTTTGGGAGCCTACATGCTATTCTTGTCCTTTCCTTTGACAGGACTATTTGTTCCTGGTTATGTTACTTGGTGCCCCATTTTCTCCAAGTGCTGATGATGGCCTTAATAGATTATTTTTGTATATCCTGGAATATATTTGTGCGATCCTGGAAGACAAAAGTCCATTAATGTGATGCCCTGGTCATTCAATACATTCAGGTAATCAGCTGACTTCATTTTATTACCATATAGTCATACTAAGACTATCTCTGACCAACTCAAGCAACTACTGATCTCCAGGTGGCACTATGTATGATGGGTGTCTCACTTTATGTGCCCATCCTACCCTGACGCAAAAATCAGTCTGGAATAGGGTTAATCTGGACTAATCAGACAACATGATCCTTTTCAATTGATCCAATTGCATTGCAAGTCGAATCTTTATGCTTCCTAGCAAATTTAAGTGTCACACAGTCATCAAAAGGGGCTTGAACGCCTGTTCTTTTTCTTCCTCGAGAGAAAGTGACTTTTTTTCTGGAGAGTTTTTATATATATAAAAAGAATAAATGTATATACAGTATATGCACGCATGTGTGTGTTTCTGTTTGCGCATTGCTTTCCCTGTCAAACAAATAAAAAATCAAGATATCAGGTCAGGTCACGAAATGTTGAGACTCGAAGAGTCGAATTCGATGTCTTTCTACACTCAGTGTCTTTTAGTTGTTGCCTGTTCTCTTGATAAAATGCTGAAGAAGACCGTGCTCTCAGTGCTTAGGTGGAAAGTAACGAATTACATTTCCTCGCATTACTGTAATTGAATAGTTTTTTTGTGTACTTCAACTTTTTAAACTATTTTTTAAAATCTGTAATTTTACTTTTACTCAAGTATGTTTTCTTTGAAGCATTGTACTTCGCTACATTTGAAATCATATTCGCTACTGAATAAAAAATAAACAAATGCAGCGGGAAAGGAAAGAAATTGCACGCCGGAAACCACTGCACTGATTGATTAATGGGCGGGGAGAACTAACGCGCTAAATTCACAAGAATACGGAGATGGACAAAATTCTTATGAACATCAAATTCTTATGAAGGAAACCCCTGACCATTGTAACAGCCACTACTATGTTGTAGACCATATTATATATGGTATACAGTATGTTGCCTTTTTAAGAGTTGCCGCCCCTCCCCCAGTGTGTGGGAAGGAGGGAACGGAGTAGGAGCTCAGGTCTGCTGCTCACCCCTGAAATGCTTTATTCTTTTACCCTTTTATCTACTTTTACTTTATGTTTTGTATCATCATTTTGTGATGCTGAAAGAGGCCGATAAACTTTTTGTGCTGAACGTTATTCTGAGCTCTTTTTTTCCCTCAGCTTTCTGGCACAAAGCGTCACACCATATTTAAGCGACCACTTTGATTTCAAGCACATGAAAGGCAACAGCTTTATTATGCAAAGGTGTTCCTTCAATTAAAAACAACTAGTTTAAGATTTATATCCGCTTGTCTTCTTTGAACTACATTAGAATCCCCCATCCTACCCGCGCTGTTGGTTAAAAAAAAAAGTAATTCAGTAACTTTTACTGAATAAATTTTTAATGAGCTACTTTTTACTTAAGTATATTTTTATAATGGTAACTTTACTTGTACTGAAGTAAAATTTCACTGAGGTAACAGTACTTGTACTTTTACGTTTTAATATATTTAATATTTTATTTAGAAAAAAAATTGTAAATATGAAAACTGAAAAATATTTTTCCCCATTTGAGCCCCTCCCTCAAAATGTCTGTGCATGTTCCTGTTCAGCACTATCCTTACAGGTGCTAATAATGTGTTAGACAGCTTTTAGACTAATTCCACTAATTTCAAATACAAGTGAATTCATTATAATATGATTGAAGTTGATTTATTTCAGTATTTCAATTGAAAAAGTGAAACTCATAGATCAATTACACACATAAGATATGATTATGGCTTACAGCTAATGAAAACTAGAAAAATTAGAATCTTGTGAAAAAGTTCAATATTGGAGACTCATGGTATCGCGCTCTAATCAGTTAATTAACTCAAAACACCTGCAAAGGTTTAATGAGCCTTTACATGGTCTCTCAGTCTAGCTCACTAGGCTACACAGTCAATGGGTAAGACTGCTGACTTGATAGATGTCAAGAAGGCAATAATTTACAACCTGCACATGTATGCAAGATGCACAAGCAACAGGGATAAATGCAGCCTTGAGAGGATTGTGAAACGAGGCCCCATTCAAGAATCTGAGAGAGATTCATAAGAAGTGGACAGCAGCTGGAGTCAGTGCTTCAAGAACAGATGTATCCAGGACATGTGTGACAACTGAGAGGCATCTAACCTGGGATAAGGACATAACGGACTGGATTGTTGCTCAGTGGTCTAAAGTTATCTTTTCAGATGAAAGTAAATTTAGCATTTCATTTGGAAATCAAGGTTCCAGAGTCTGGAGGAAGACAGGAGAGACGTTATCTAAGTTGCCTGAGGTCCTGTGTAAAGTTTGCACAGTCAGTGGTGATTTGGGGAGCCTTGTCATCTGCTGGTGTTGGTCCACTGTGTTTTTATCAGGTCCAAGGTCAACATAGCCATCTACTTAGAAGTTTCAGAGGACTTTATGCTTTCATCTGCTGACCAGCTTAATGGAGATGCTAATCTAATCTTCAAGCAGGATTTTGACCCTGCTCACACTTCCAAAAATACTAATACCTGGTTTAAGGACCACGGTATCCCTGGGCTTGACTGGCCCGCAAACTCGCCTGGCCGTATTGTGAAGAGGAAAACGGTACATAAGAGCTGAAGGCCACTATCAGAGTAACATGGGCTTCCATAACACCTCAGCAGCGCCACAGACTGATCGCCTCCATACCATGCTGCCATAGTAATTTGTGCACAGTGAGCCCCGACAAAGTATTGAGTGCTGTACATGTTGATACTTTTCAGTAGCCCAACATTTGTGTTTAATCTTTTGTTTTTATTGATCTTAAGTAATTGAAACTTCTGAAATACTCAATTTTGGGTATACATTAGCTGTAGGCCATAATTATCAAAATTAAAAGATAAATATTTTAATTGTATCGGTCTGTGTGTAATGAATCGATATTTTCATTGAATCTATATTTGTTTCACTTTTTGAATTGAATTACTGAAATCAACTTTTCAATAATATTTTAATTTATTGAGAGATATATGCAGCCCATGGCTTTAGCAGTCATATAAAATTAAGAAGATATAAAGAATATCCTGTAAAAACAGCTGATCTTTTTGTGGTAATCACTTCACTGACAAAGGGTATTTGATATATTTGCTGAGTTCAAATATGTTTTGTCAATTCTGAGCACAGTCACATGCACCATTTAAGAAGGTTTTCTGTCCATCACCCTCCCTGTTTTGTTGTTTCTAGAAACTCTCCTGATTCTGCAATTCTACATGCTTCTGATTTTTAGCATGACTTTATGTGTCTGTAAAGATTATGCTCACATTATATGTTAGCTAACTGTGGTGTACCACAAATGATACATTAATTGGGAAGTATTCTTGTGATATGGATGTATGAACAGAATCAAATGCAGCAGGAAAACTGCATTGAAGTTGCTTTAAAAAAAAAAAGGAAGGGAGGGAGGGAGTGAGGGGGGGGGGGCAAAATAATAATAATAATGGCTTCTGGCTGGCCAATAGAGGGCACTAGGGTGCTGCCTAACTGTTTTTTTTTTTTCTATTTTAAGTAAAATCATATAGATAAATATAATAAATAATTTGTTTTTTACAATGTTTTTTTTTACAATGTTTATGGTTTTCTTTGAATATATTGTGTAATAGCATGTAATGTTTGAAATATAAATCATTATCCTTGTTGGAAATTTATGGTGCACTCTTTAATAACTTTCCATGGGATGATAAAAAAAAATAAATTCCCACTCAGTGACCCAGCTAGCCAGTGGTTGATTCAAATAATAACAAAAAATATGTCATTAGTATTTTCAGATTTTATGCCTAAGGAGCAATGAAATTGGGAAAAGCTCCCAGAGGCAGAGTGAACCAGTGCACTGAGCAGTGAATTTTTTTGTATTAGTATTGACTGTGATGAATGCAAGTATTCAAGACTCAAAATTCTAGCCTACTCCTAATTTAATAAAGTCTCTTTTCAAAAATCCATTTGAACAAAGAACTTGCAAAAAGAGCTTGGCCCTTGAACAAGCTTTTGTTCTGCACACTGTTAATTGTTAAAGATTATATTATAGAGAAGGTCAAAAACACAAATTTTATTGCCTTTTAGGCAGATGAGAGACTGACATTTCCACCCACTGCCAGTTGGTGCTCACACTACATAAAAATGCTATTTTATGAGTTCAATCCCATTTAATATGCAAACACTGACACGATCACTTCACAACTGCTCTGTGCTTATGGCGTGGCTAAAGACCATCCTCCAGAAGGGACAAGTAAACAGACTCATTGCTACAATAGTGCTGCTGGGATGAGGGGAGCCACAGGTGGAGTGCAGTATAATACAGTCTAAGAAAAAAGGTACAGTGATACAAATAATATTACAAATAATAGTATATATAAGTACAGTTTTGTACTTTTTCAATAAATGTACCCTTAATGGCATGAAAAAGACCTTTGATGATACAACTTTTTACCTTTTAAAGTACAAACTGGATTGAAAGTACAAAATTGTTCTAACATAAAGTGTACAGAATGTTCTGGAAAGTGGGAGGAGTTTAGCTTTTTCTCAGAACAACACTGAGACTCGGACAGAGAAAGAAGGAGGATCCAGCAGTTGTTAACATGGGTGTTATTAAGCCTCATATAATCCTTATTCTGATATTATTATTTTATATATTATTTTATTTTTGGCTAGCTTTGGCCAGCTTATATGAAACATTGTCATTTACATAGTTTAGGGTAGCATGTAGATAGCACTGCTAATCATTCTAACATACACCTTATGTAGCTTAGCACAAACTCATTAGCTCATGGTGGCTAAGCAAATGCCTTATGTATATTAACGATGTTCACCCCATTTTGAATAGCTTTAGCTTACGGTAGCTATTTGGTTTAGTTTTTGGTTAGCTTATGACATTAGTATCTATAACGTTATTTAGCACAAACACTTTTGCTTCAGATGGATAAAAATACTGCCTTATGTAGCTCACAGATTTTCATGATATACAGATAAAAAAAGTTTTTATATGACATGACAAAAGCTTGTGTTGTCTATGCATGGTCATTAGTGATTGATAATGATATACTTTAGTTTATTTTATCATGCTCATGTTTTTTTTTTTCTTTCTTTCTATGATAGTGAAAATGATCAGGCACCTATTTGATATAAAGCAAATGCAAACAAGCAGGCAAGATACAGACAGCCCATCACTGCCCGCATGGGAACCTGGACCACACCTGGGGTCTGGATTCGGGATTTATTCCTTGTATTTTTAAAGTGAATGAACATGGGTATCTGTCTGGACCTGTGACTGCAGACAACCAGCACATGAACTGACCTCTGGAGACAGGATTGTTACCAGTGCTGGTCTAGACCCTGTGCAGACCACAGACCAGCATTGGCAATAATCCTGTCTTCCGAGGTCAGTGGTTGTATGCTGTCACAGGTGCATTGCAAAGCAGTGCACGGTAAGCTGCAAAAAACACCAGGGAAATGCCAGGTATGCAATGTTCACTAATGCTTTCAGTTGAACAGGAACTGAAGAGTGGCACTTCAAGATGTGTGACTGTGCATAGGATGTAAGAGTGTTGTTAGTTACAAACCTAACACCCTTTTTTCATCGCGCACTGTTTCTGTTTACACTGTTTATTCCTTAAATGTGTGTTTGCATGCCCATATTTATGACATAAATGTGCCTTCTGTAGATAAGATCATTTGTGTCTCTCTCCACTTAATCCTGGAAATTTTCTTTGCACTATGTGAGTGAATAGGTTATGCATAGGGTGTAAGCATGAGTTTTTTTTATCGGCGTTATTTTGCCTCTTAGTTATTCTAAATAAACTACAAACAAAAATATATGTCAATTTTGTCCTCAAACAGTTTTCTTGTAGCACTTTCCTCTCTGTCACATACCTGACTGAAAGGCTTATTATGCAGGTCTTTGTCTTCTCTGGTGTAAATTACAGCATTATTAATGATCATTCACGCCTCCTCACATATGGCCTTTCTAAGCCAAAAGAATCTTAGAAAATGAAGATATTGTTTTCTGTGAACATGCGTGAGCAGCATACCTGTCACATAATTTTGAAGCAAAAACTCCAGGCTACAAGATTATGTTCACAAAATCTTGTACACAAATATTATGAATGTGGTTTGTGACCTTATTTCAGTGACTTTTTAAAAATTGTTTTAAATAACCACTCATAACTGTCATTTTCTCCAAAATGCAAACTTGTACATAGATGCTGCTAACATATTACTGTAGCTCAGCTTGTGCTGAATATAGCATAATCAGACTTTACACATTTATATGTTAATAAGTAACTAAAACACACAAATTTCAGGGCATGTCAGAACTTTTTCAGGGCCCCAAAACACCTGTAGACCCCTAAGATTAAATCACCTTATTTAGCTTTGCATCCAATGATGTAAGCCATTTGCACACATTTAAATTAATTTAAAGCAATTAATGACTATAATATTTTGTGCATGTAGCGTTTACTATCCACTACCTACGATAACTTTTAGCAACAGCTGTGATTTGCTGAAGTTGCTGCAGTCGTTTAAGAGTTTTCCAGATATGTGTAGTCACTGGGTTTGTGCACATCTTGTTAGTTTTTTTATGCTTTTTATTTCATTTCTGCTCTAAAAGAATGTTGGGTATTTTGTGAAAAGAGGGTAAAAATGTATTTAAAAGTTTAAACTGTATTGTGAACAGTTTGTGAAACGTTATATTGTAGATGGAAAATTGTATTTTATATACTGTACCGTTTTAGCGTGATTGTATTTCGTGAAGTTTTTTCAGCTAATAGAAGAGTTTTATTTAGTTCAAATATTTGTTTATTGTAAACCTGAAAGATGTATTTTTACAGAATATTTTACTGTAATCTAAGGCAGTGTTCAAATGTGTATGAATTTGATACATTTTCATAGTCACTGATAATAAATTGAATGAATGTCTTATTCAAAAGGAAAAGTACTTTTTTAGACACCATAAAGGTTGGCTTGTCGCTGGGGTGGTGCCGTCAAGGACAAGATTTATACCTTTGTTTAAGTTTATAAAACAAAAGGTACATGGTACAAATAATGTCCTTGATGGTACAAAAATAACTAGTACAAATTTCTTTCTTTATATTAAGGGACAATTCTATGCCCTTGAAAGTTACTGCCCCAGTGACAATGGTTTGTACCTTCAATAGTACAAAACTGTACCTTTATTTCAGAGAGTGCACAAAGTTATTCGAAAGAAATGCGCCCTATGTCTGTGTTTTTGTTTTCTCTCTCTCTCTTTTTTAAAAAAAATTTTTTTTATTACAGATATGGAGGTCTATATTTCCTGCATTGTTTTTCCCAGGCTTCCAGATGAACCACTGTGCTTGTACTAGAGCTCGGTGGAATTTTGATGGCTTTTCTGTTCATTCTTTTAATAAGAGCACAAGCATAATCAATATGAGCACAAGCATAATCAAAATGACTTAGTCTTTTGGGACTGGAGCTGAAAACTGAAGGCTTGGTAAGAATGCTAGAGGATGAGTTTATTTTTTATGGCACCTTTTCTCAAAAAGGCAACACAGTGGTGTAGTGGTTAGGACTTGCGGGTGAAGCCAGGTTTCAGTTATAATCATTACACAGCAAGTGCAAATGAAGCTGTTTGCAATAATCAGTCGTGCCATTTTGTGAGTGATGGTGTTGATGAGAAACGGGCAATTCCAGTATTTTGTACGTAGGGGGGGACCAAGAATCAGTCGAAGGAGAGGCTCATGGGAAATAAAATTCAATTAGAAATACATAACGGTTTAGAAAACAATAAACTATTTCCATATCCAATCAATGCCACCCCATGCCCCCCCTCTAGAAACGTCCTAGATGCTCAGCTATGGAGGTATGTGTGGCTGCCTCCTTAGCTTTGCTAATAGGCATGACCAGCATCCTCACTTATGTTTTCTCTCCCTCCGGCTTCTGTGTCAGTTTCCAGGCACCACAATCCACAGAGATCCAAGGGTCCCGCTATGTTATCCAAAATGTTGAGAATCTGAATCAAGTCGCTTATAATGGCTGTGTTATGCTCTAATGTCTGTAGGCATGGGTTGCTTGACCAAATGTAAGATTCCGAAGCATAAACATAAACAAGAGAGGCACTGAGTCGTAAGCCCCTATGATGCACACACTGCCTTTAAGCCATCCCCGGAGAGCTTTGGCATGCTATCCCTTCCCTTGTTCCTCCCACATCAGGCAGCTCCTTCTCAGCAAAGCTTCCTGAGTGAAATAATCTGCAGCATCCAAGCTGCACCTCATATCCATTGTCAAGCATGGCAGTGGAGAAGTGATGATTTGGACTTGTCTTGCAGTCACAGCACATCGGCACCTTGCAGTCATTGAATTGACCATGAAATCTTCTGTATACCAGAGGCAAATGTGAGGCCATCTGTCCAACAGCTAAAGCCTGGCCAAAATTGGGTTATGCAACAGGGCAGAATGGGTGATAGGAAAGAATCAAGGTGAAACGGCTTAGGCAAACACACAGACCCTGTTGAACTCAGGACTTAGTATTGCCCACATATATTTTTTCTTTTCGGCTTCATTTATGTTAAACCTGCGTAAGTATTTAAAAATAGTTAAGAAATAGGTAAAAGGTTAAAGCTAAAAATAAGCTGATCAGCTTTAATGTATTTAGTTATATTATTATTTCAGGTTGAAGCCCATGTACATGTCTGTCTGTCTTTATGTACAGCAGAACTTTCTGCTTAACTTAATATATATATATTTTTTAATTGAGTTGAGTATCTTACACCTTGTTTACACTAAGTTGTACTTCCTTAATTTAATCCATAACATCACTTTTACAAAATTTTTTATTTTAGTGCATAACAATGTGCGCAAAGTTTGGGTATTTTCCACGCCCTCACCTCGGACTGGTGCAGATATGTTTGCTCTAACAACCAGTGTTTTATCTCATAGTGGCGCTTCACACTACTGATTTAAATAGCACCACGGATTTGGAACTTATGAGACAAACTGGTTTTAAACTTCCAGCAAGAAGAATAAACATACACTGATCTGTCCATACATCTGTGAAGGATCAGTTTTAAGTTAAATGCATTTTTTGGAGTAAGCCATGCTGTGTTAAACGTTAGTTTGTGTTTTGTTGGGATTGGCGCTTTGTAGAGTCATTGAGTTAGTTTCTGTGTTCTCTCAAAGTCAAAAAGTCAAAGTGAACTTTCTTGTCGATACGACCATGCAAACAGAATTTACACATCGGATCGAAATTTCGTTCTTCAGACTCCAGATGTGCACAAATGGATTAAAAAATAATAATAAAAAGTATTTAACATACATACTATAGTAGTGCAAATGACTCACACAACAAACAGATACAACAAGTATGTGAAAGATACAACAGGAGTGCACACAGATTATAACAGTAAAACAGTAAACATAACATGAGACATTTAGAGTGTTGCAGATTACCACTTGAATGTTACAGTGTCACAGGAAAATACAGTATGGTGGTTGAAGTGAATGGAGTGCAATAAATGTGCGTAATGTAAAGTGCAAATGCAAATAGCAGCATGGAGATACTTGATGTATATTGTGCGTATTTATGCTCGAGCTGTTTTTGTTATGTTAAATGTAAACATGTCCATGGTATCTTTTGAGGGAGTTGATGAGTCTGATAGCTTGGGGGGAAAAAGCTGTTGCTTAGTCTGGCAGTCTTGCAGCGCATGCTTCGGTAGCACTTCCCGGATGGTAAAAGGGTAAACAAGTCATGAGCTGGGTGAGTGGGATCTTTGACGTTTATGGCCCACTTGCTACAGCGGGACGAATATAAATGGCTGGTTGGGTTGATCTGGTGATCTTCTCAGCTGTCCTCATCACCCTCTGCAGGGCCTTCTGGTCAGCGGCAGTGCAGTTCCTGTACCAGACTGAGAGGCTTTTGGTGAGGATGCTCTCAATAGCGCATCTGCTGAAGATGGTGAGTGCAGGAGATGGAAGGTCAGCTCTTCTCATCCTTCGGAGGAAGTGGTTGCGTTGCTGTGCCTTCTTGACTATGGAGGTGGTGTTGGTGGTCCATGTCAGATCATTTGTGATGTGCACCCCCAGAAACTTGGTGGTTTACAGTGAGAGGGGTATGCGGCTTGTGGTTCTTCCTGAAATCTGCAGTTATTTCTTTTGTCATGTGTCATCAGCGTGAACAACAGAGGACTCAGCACACATCCCTGGGGGACCCCAGTGTTCATGATGATGGTCCCTGAGGAGTTTTTGCCAACTTTAACTGTCCGTGGTCTTTCTGTGAGAAGGTCAGGTATCCAGTTACATAGTGTGGTGCTGATTCCTATTTAACTGAGTTTGTGTACTAATTGTTGTGGGATGACTGTATTGAAAGCAGAGCTAAAGTCAATGAACAGCATCCGCACATAGCTGTATTTTCCAGGTAGGACAGGCATAGATGGAGTGCTGTTGATATGACGTAATCAGTGGAGCGCTTAGGACGGTATGCAAACTGGTAGGGGTCGAATGTGTTTGGAAGAGATGTTATATGGGCCTTGACTAACCTTTCGAAGCACTTCATCATGATGGGCATGAGTGCTATGGGCCGGTAGTCAATTAATGTTGTGGCTGGGGATTTCTTTTGAAGCGGTATGATAGTGGGGGCTTTGAAGCATTTGGTATGGTGGCTTGGCTCAGAGAGGTGTTGAAAATATCTGTGAGAACGTCTGTGAGAGAGTCAGCACAGTCTCTAAGCACACGCCCCAGTATGTTGTCGGGACCTGCAACTTTCCTGTGGTTTACCTTGAGTAGAGTCCTCCTCACATTGACTGGGTCCAGCTGGAGTGTTTCACTGTCTGGGGAGGGATGGGCTTTTGTTGGTGTGGTGGTATTTTCATCCTCAAACCGGCTGAAGAAGGTGTTGAGTGAGATCAAAAAGTCTATGTTGTCCTCACACAGTGGTGGTGTCGGGCTGTAGTCTGCGACTGTCTGGATGCCTTGCCATAGGCGTCGGGGGTCTTTTGTGCCTGTAAAATGTGCTTGTATTTTTTGTCCATAGGCACATTTAGCTGTTTTCACACCCCTGTTTAAGTTTGCTCTGGCAGATCTGAGGGCATCTTTGTCACCGGACTTGAAAGCTTGGCTCCTTGCTCTTACAAGCTCACGTACCTCCCTAGTGAACCAGGGTTTTTCGTTTGCTTTATATCGATGTTTTATATAATGGTTACGTCTTCCATGCATTTGTATATGTATCCCATCACAGACTCAGTGTATTCTGTGAGGTTGACCAGCTGGTTGGTGGTGGCAGCCTCCCTAAAAACAGTCCAATCTGTGCACTCAAAACAGTCCTGGAGAGCTGAGGTAGCTCCCTCTGGCCATGTTCTGATTTGCTTTACAGAAGGCCTGCTCCTGGTTAACAATGGTCTGTATGCAGGAATTAGCCTGACAGAGAGATGGTCCGAGTTCCCCAGGTGGGGCTGGGGAACAGCTCTGTATGCTTGTTTGATGTTGATGTAGATCTGGTCAAGAGTGTTCTCTCCCCTGGTAGCAAAATTCACAAGTTTATGATAATGTGGTAGCACCGTCTTTAGTTTGGCTTGGTTGAAATCGCCAGCAATTATGTAAACATAGTCCAGGTTAGAGTTTTGTATTGAGCTCACAAACTGGTACAATGTGGCCAATGCATCTTTAGTGTTAGCACTGGGTGGAATATAAATAGGTGTGATGATGATAGTTGTGAATTCTCTGGGCAGGTAGAATGATCGACATTTAAGTGTTAAATATGCAATGTCCTCAGAACAGTGACTTGCGACAATTTTGGTATTTGTACACCAGTTGTTGTTGATAAAAATACAAATACCGCCTCCCCGAGATTTACCGCTGAGAGCATGACTCCTGTCCGTCCAGAATGTTGTTAGACCGTCCACCTGAATAGCATTAACCAGAACATTACGATTAAGCCATGTCTCTGTGAGGATGATGGCACTGCAGTTTCTTTGTGTGGTTAAATCCAGTCTGAGGTAATCCATTTTGTTTTCCAGTGAACGGACGTTGGATAGAAGGATAGAAGGAAGTGCTGGTCTGTAAGGGTTAACTTTTAGCTTGGCGCTAATACCCGCTCGCTGGCCCTGCTTTCTAGGTCTCGCACACCGCTTACGATGCATCCTTTGTCGGTCCGCGGTGGGGGGAGGGTTCACTGCTTTGCAGGCCCTTCGATCCTTTCGGCGTAGAATGCCGAGCTCGTCGAGAGTTTTGAGTTCCAATGCCTGGATAGTTTCCGGAAAAAGTTTGAATGAACGGAGTTTCGTAGCGCGAATAATGAGCTACTGTCGTAGATTATTTTAGTGCCTGATTGTAGCGGTACAGACAAAACATTTAACATAAAACACACATCGTTATCGGGAGCTGAAGTGGCCGCTGCCGTGCAGGGTGTCGCCATTTTTTTTCCTACATACTCGGTGTATATATGGTAAACTATTGCGGTGATTAGCCCTGTTGAGTGACGTGTATGTATGATGTAATTTATGGCGCAGATTAACCTTCAGGCAAATACTGAAGGACTGGCAAAGTTCCATTGAAATGTATCCACCCAGTTTTGTGTGATGCTGTGACAAATTCAACTGGACAGACATACAGACAGGATTTTTTCTGAGATTGGTTTCGGGTCCTCCAGTGTATGAAGCACTATAATTATGTAACCAAACACACTGTACCGTCAAAAGTTTGGACACATCTTCTAATTCAATAATTTCTCTTTGTTTTTATTGTTTTCAACCTTGTATATATATTTTTTGTTTGGGCAGTGTATATGTAACATTTTCTGTAACACCCAATGTTATAGATACATTTGGAGCTTCACGATTATTGGAAAAAAAATCACGTTCTCGAATCATACATATGTACATGCGATCTCATTTCTGAATGACGGCGATTCATTTGCGTGTGTTTCCCTGCATTCAGATCACGCAACATTCATGAATTCACTTATTTACTTGACAACAATTCTGGATTGCTGTATCAGTCAAGGTCTGATTGCACTAGTAACACTCAAACTGTACAACACAAAACACTATTAAATTACCAATCAGGCAGTGATTGGCAAATGATTTAGTTACACAATTCAATCACTTCTCATCTCTCTTCCTCATTTATGGCGTTCCGCTGTCACTCAGACGTGTAACAAGGAGGTGGAAATAAACATGCTAACCGGTAATAAGGAGTTGGCGTAGTATGCTGTTATTTTCATGCAAAAAACTGTTTTGCACCTTGAATTTGTTTTTGTTGGATCAAATGCTCACTTACTCCATCAAACTTGCGTTGTACTCAACTGTATTTTCTGCGCGTGCTCAATATCACAATACTCTGCTCGCTGAATTCCAGCCAATCATAAGATTAAAAAAAACAAATTTACATTCTGACGATCTATTTCCGATTGACTCCCTTTGATGCTTTATGTGACTGCTCAATGCATATCAAACAGTTCAACCCCCCCGCCATCTCACCTATGCAGTTTGACTCACAGTGAGGCGCGGCGAGATTCCGCAGGGCCTGCAAGCTATTGCAAGGACCCGCCCAGAATAAAACATTTAATATTTTGCCCAGAAGTATTGGAAACTTAATCACTACGCCAAAACGCGATTAACCGCAAAGTGAAATAGGGCTGTTAGATTTTCTTCGGTTGCGTTAATCATGGCATAAATTGATTATGCATCTGTGTTATTTTTATCAGCATATGGTAAATGTCTCTCAGACACATGCTAAAAACTAAAATACATCCTACTGTCTGATCAGAGACAGGCACATGCAGTTCTAATTGGGTGTCTGTAGTCTGAGTGTCCAAAATGCACAACTGCTACTTAGTTATTTTTATGTATTATTGTTAATATTATATTTATGTTTAACAACCTTTAACTTTATTTACATTAAAATAGGGAAAGGTGACTTTTATTTTATTACAAGAGAGTTGAAAGTCCTGCACAGACAACACTTTCCTCTTTAAGCGCAATCAATGTTTTTTGCATGGAAGAAAAAAACGGAGCGAGAGAGAATTGTGTGAGAGAATCACAATCTCAATTCCCATTGAAAAAATCGTGATTCACATTTTGTCAAGAATCATGCAGCCCTAGATACATTACTATGTTGAATAGTAACCCTGTAATGCAAACTGGCAATGCAAACACAGGTGATGACTTATTTTGGCCTGGGCAGTGTGTATATATGAGGGGGGTACATTGCTTTCACTGTACCTTCTCCCTCAGACGCCTTAAAACCTGGCAGTAAAATTCGCTATTGATGGTCGAGCCTCTGAGGACGAATTCTCTGAAAAAGAAGATGAGCCTGCACTTGGTTGATCTGCAGACCTGTTTTGTCTTTTTCAGCCGTGGAGATGATGGGCCCTTTCACTGTGTAGACCGTTGCTTTATCATAGGGCTGTACCCATACACCCAAGTTTCGTCATCGGTAATAATCCTCAACTTGAAGGATGGGTCATCCACGGCACGCAGTTCTTCGATGCAATGCTCCTTCTGCTCCTGGGTCAGACACCCTGGACTGTTCTGTATGACAAACTGACAATGGCAGCATTGTTGTGGATTGTTCACCCCTCTGACTTGGGGTGGCAAGTTGCAGAATGGTTACTACATTTTCGAAAGTCGAGGTTGTACATATATACAATATATACAAGGCTCGATTTGAGTGGGGAGGTTGGGAGGATGGCCAAGAGAACAGTTCAAGTGCAGCTTTTGACACATTTCAAAAAGTAGAGAACTGAATGTACGATACTGCACATACGCACAAATCCTCTCAGCGAAGATGCTGTGAAAATGAAAGATTCAGTTTAACACAGGAGTTTTCAAAATGACTGAGCTTTAATGATTATAAAAGACGAGTTCTTGTGTAATTTCATTCTCAATTTAAAGAAGGGATTTAGTTTTTTTCATTAGACTTTGTGGCTTCACCTACATGCTTGGGTACAAAAGGGTCAAAAACTGATTTTTAAATGCCATAATAATAATTTGATTTGTGTGTTTGTGTGTGTGTGTGTGTGTGTGAGAGAGAGAGAGAGAGAGAGAGAGAGAGAGACTGGTGCGTACTCATACCGAACTACAATACTGTTAAATTACTTTATTACTAATGTTTATGTAGATTTTTATTCTACTCTTATAATCCTCCCCAGATGAAAGCCATGAAAAGGATCAAATGATAGTTTTGACAATTGCATGTGTTTTGCTTTGGTGGCTCCAAGTTGATTTAATTAAACTTACATTTTGTTAATAAAACTGTTCAGAAAATGTGACATATTTTGCAATATATTTTTGTATGGTTAGTTGTATATACACACTGTAGGTAGATTCAGATCATGGGAGGCACATACATCTCAACATTGTTCAAAGATTATTGCATATTTTGAACGCCTTCATCATCAAACGACCAAATATATATATAAAGGATATAATGATCTCGCTCTTCATAGATCTTTAATTTGTACACTGAATTAAGAAGTGTGTTTTAAGTTTAAAAAATATTTAAAAAAGTATATTTCTGTAATATTTTTTTCCTTCATGTTGTGAAAACATGTACAGTATAAATGAAAGCTATAATGGAAAAATAGGTGGGTGTTTACAAAAAAAAAAAAAGAAGAAAAAAGCATCTCAAACAATGCTTCCTGGAAACACGGTCTGCTGGGTTTTTTTTTTCGGTTTAAGTCCCTGGGTTCAGACTTAGGAAATCAGAATGAACAAATGGTTTAGCAGAAGATGGATAACTTAACAAAGGGTATAACTTTGGAGGTAAGTATAGCTACTTAAATCAGATTATTTTAAGTGAGAATTAATGTATTGAATAACTACAAAGTAAAAGAAAAAACATTTGTGATCTTTAACTAAATTTTAACTCAATTATTAATTTGCTTTAGGCACCTTATATTATAAATAAAATATAAACATCATACCATACCTTAAACTATATTAAACATACTTAATGTAACAATGCGCTTTGTTTAAAAGATATAAAACAGGGTGAATAATTAAAAGCTAAAAATAAAAAATATTTTATTTTTTGGAGTGAAATATATATATATAGGGAAAAGCAATTACCATATTATACATTTTAATTAAATAAAAGTGCAATGCATAAATATATTACCGTTATTGATCAGTCATTTAAAGAGTTTTTTTCTATATCTGTCTCGCACCATATCATGCTGCTGAACAAATGACTTGCATTAAAAAAAACAAAAAAACAAATCTAGATTCCTTTGAAATCTGTTTATCATAAATCCAGACTATTCTGTAGGTCCTCATCATAGAACTTTAGAACAAATGTAATATTCCTGTTAAATAGAAATAAGTTGTGTGATCAAAGTATCGTAGACAATTGTGTTTGCTATTTATTATTTCAGAAATAATATTATATTATAGTAAGACCATTGTATATCGACAGCTTTCCCTATTTACTATAAACATATTTATATTTATTGCTAAGTATAACAGAGTGAATATCAGTTTGCTACATTAAATAGTTTCCGCTTGCAATGGATAATAGGACATTAAGCAATGGGAATAAATTCTCCCAACATTAATTATATATGTGCAATTATATATTCATAACCAATTGTTATTGTTTCCTTATCAGTTGGGAGATTACTTCAGCAATGATAATTACACAGAGGACTCAGAGGTACCCAATGGAACCTTTATCTGTGATACTGAAAAAGACCCCTTACTCCTGTACCATACTGTGTTCCTACCACTAGTCTACAGCATGGTGTTTCTGCTGGGCCTCTCAGGAAATGGCCTCCTGCTCATGGTCTTGCTGCAGCGCCGTGCTCACCTACGCGTGACTGACATCTACCTGCTGCATCTGGCCCTGGCTGACCTGCTCCTGCTCTGTACCCTGCCTTTTGCTGTGACCCAGACGCTGATGGGTTGGGTCTTTGGGAACTTCCTGTGCAAATTTGTTGGACTGTTAAACCGCCTGAATCTGGTGTGTGGGAGTCTTCTTCTGGCAGGCATCGGTTTTGATCGCTATCTTGCCATTGTTCATGTTGTTTCTAGCCTTCAGACCCGTCGCCCCCAAACAGTTCACCTTATTTGTGCTCTGCTCTGGCTATTTTGTCTTGCTTTTTCTATGCCCGATGTAGTATTTCTGTCTGTGAAACCTATAAGCAATGACAGTACATGGCTACAGTGTCAGTACAACAGCCATGGAATTCATTCCAACAACTGGTTACTTGTTAGTCGATTGCTGACACACCTGCTTTGTTTCCTGCTGCCCTTAGTCATCATGGGCTACTGCTACACTGCTGTGGTGTTCACCCTGTACCGTAGTCAACAGAGCCTGGAGAAGCAGGGGGCTATTCGTCTGGCTATGGTGATAACCTTGGTTTTCTGCTTGTTCTGGCTACCATATAACATAACCCTTATTGTAGATACCCTGATAAGACTAAAGATCCTGCAAGAGAAAACCTGTCAGACCCGCAATGCACTGAGAGTGGGTCTGATGGTGACTGAAAGCATTGGTTTGAGTCACTGTTGCCTCAATCCGATCCTTTATGCCTTTGTAGGGGTCCGTTTTAGAAATGACCTTCTGAGATTGTTGTCCAAAAAGTCTGGTGTCTGTTGGCCCATGCTATGTGCTAGATGCTTCAGCAAGGCACCTGGCTTAGACATGGCTAGCACTACATCTACTAGCCAATACATATGAGCACAGAAACAGGGAAGAAAAAACGTGCTTAAGTACACAATCATTGCATTTTTTTCCTAAATAATCATTTCTGTTCCTCTGAGCAATCTGTCTGATAATCTATGGCTTACACATTTAGCTATGCATTGATGTAGTGTTGAAAAAATACAAGGCATACATGAGTCTGCAAGATAACGGAACAAGGTTCTACTTTTATCATTTTATGCCAACATTTTAACATTTCCCATTGCTGATGAGAGCTTTTAAAAATGTTTTAATAAAACAATGTTTTTTTTTATTCAGTGTGCCTCTCTTTTTTCTTGCATCCCTTCAAAACACTTTCCAATCATTAAACCACACACATTGTTTTTCTTATTGTTTGCCTTTAGACTTCTATTAAACACACAGTTATACATAACATTTGTAAACAAGCAAATTGCATCTTATTTACAGCAATTATACAGATATTTAATAATAATAATAATAATAATAATAATAATAATAATAATATACTGTATTTATATACTTTCTTGCACAACAGTTTGGTAGCCAGAGAAAACAATTAGAAACTGATTTGTGAGAGTTTTTTTTTTGCGCACATAAATGAACACATTTATCTGTTAAATGTACATATTTTACAGACATTTAAAAATGGCTTTAGAATTTGTTGCGTAACTGCAATTTTCCACTATTTGGCTTTTTACTTAGGAAATTATTACAAATAATATTAGCATCTGATTGCCACAATCAATAAACATTGAAAAAAAACATACCAGGGTTTGAAAATAACCCATAGGGGGATTTTTTTTTTTTTTTTTTTTTTTTACAGATTTACTGAAAAATGTTCAAAAAGGCATATTTGCCATACTTCCAGGTCCATAGCCCAGTGGACTATCCAAAGACAAGCCCCTCTGTCTGATTCCCTGGGATCCAATCATGGCTGACTGTGGGTGTGGTGGTCCCATCATGGGCCCCTGAGGGGACAGGACAGCCCCTTGCTGGCCAAAGTGCTCCCCAGGAATTGGCATACCTCTGTGCTTAGCTTGCATCATCATGTTCTGCTGAGCTATAAGATTGTGTTGATGTTGCTGTGGGGTCATTGTCCCCTGTGACATATGGGACTGGTGCTGTAAGAGGCTGTTGGCCATTATGGGCTGCTGCTGGTGATGATGTGATTGCTGTTGCTGAGGCATACCTGTCCTACCCATCAGATGACCTGGATGGCATATTGGCCCAGGCCCCATCACACCGCTCATACCTCTGATCCCTCCCTGGGCCTTGCCTATTCCAGGGCGTAAGCCACAGTGTGCTGGCTGCAGGGGAAGTGACTGCTCAGCCATCATGTTCTGTAGATTGGCAATGTGAGGGTTTGAGGAGGGTGTGTTGCCCTGAAGGGGGCCAGAAGAGGAAAGCTGCTTTAAGAGTTGTGCTGAAGGAGCCTGATGAGGTAGATGTCCTTGGTGAGGGGTTTGCTGAAGCTGTGACATTGTTTCATTTTTTGGGAAGTACTGCAGTGTACTGCTGGGCTTGTCAGCAGGAATGATTCGAGACAGGTCAAATTCTGGGATCCCTGTATGTGTAGGCCTTATCACCTCACTCAAGTCTGGGCCCTCTCCTATGGGCATAGATGGGAAAGAGTCAGGTGGGTGAGGTGGGCGTTGACTGGGCATACCTTTGCTCAGATGGTGCATTGACTGGGACGGAAGAATGTCATCAGAAGGATGGGGGTACTGTTGCCCCATACTCCCAACTGGGGAGTGCAGGGGGGGTTGCATGCGTGGGAATCCACCCATCTGACTTGGAGGGTGCATTGGAGACATGTTACAAGGTCCAATCCCATCTGGATGGCCCCCTCCACCCCCCAGCATTACTGGCATAGCAATGGGGTTGGGAGAAGACAGCAAAGGTCCAGAGTGTTCAAGCGATAACTGCTGATTTCCAGAAAGGACTATTCCAGTGGGACTTTGAGGAGTACTATGAGGTCCCATTGAGCCTTGAGAGGACAGGAGCATCTGCGTGGATTGGTGATTGGCCATATTTCCTATAATAAAATAGAACAAAAGCTAAGGCACATGCAATATGTCATGTAATTGTCCCCATCTAAAATATACAATTTAACATTCATGAACAATTATGCTGAATTCTACACATGTAGTTTTAACCCTTCATTACATACAATATACTAAATAGCCAAAACTAGAACTTATTTTTTAAAAATAAGTGTTGCACAATTTATAACCCACAATACATTAAAATATACATAATAAGATATAATATACATAATAATAAAAAAGGTTTACACATTAGTATTAAAATTAAGAGAAAAAAGGTTATTTAACATCATAAGTTGAAATGACAATTTAAATCTAACAGGGAAA
This sequence comes from Clarias macrocephalus, assembly GCA_011419295.1. NCBI lineage: Eukaryota > Metazoa > Chordata > Actinopteri > Siluriformes > Clariidae > Clarias > Clarias macrocephalus. Next base: position 28,637 of record JAAGKR010001647.1, read on the forward strand.
AATGCATCTATAATTTTAGATCTGACTGACTAATTTTATGTGACTATTTTACCAATGCAAAAAATGGCAGGGTCATAGGATGTAAAAGGAATGGAATGCAAAAATCTAAAAGGTAGTTATGCTAATACACTGCACCTTGAATGTTTGCCCCAGGAAGTAGCAATCGATCTGTTGGCATCTCATCATCAGAAGTGGCTATTGTCTTGATGGCATCATGATAGAGTGGAATGGAGGTCGGCATTGCATACTTGGACATCTGAGACATTATAAGGGACAGAGGATTCTGGGATGGAGGTGCATCTGGGGACGAGGTGAATGGCATGTTGGGAGGTTGACTGCTTGGTGTTGAGGTGGAACTCCTGGGAGGAAGGGATATGCCTAAAGTAGGAAATCAGGATAAGATATCCCACAAGTAATTAAAAATTAATCAAAACATACATATATGTTAATTTTTCATTATTTTAAAGAAATACAGACAAAAATATTATGAACAAAACTATATTAATCATTCCTTACCTGTGTCAGTTGAATTACTGCCTCCATTACCTACTCCCTTACTATTAGATGCCGCTCTAGGGCTAGCCATTGAAGTCTTTGGTGAGGCAGTCCACCTTGGAGATGTAACAGGCATGGCTGGAGACTTGTGATGTCCAGGGGAACCAGATGGTGAACGGAGTCCCATTGATGACCCCATTATTTGAGGGGATTTCATAGAAGTAGCAGAAGGTGTTCCTGCTGCAGACATTGCAGAAAGATGGGGGTGTGGTGGACCAGTGGATGATAGCTGATTGGGAGATTTCAGGCCTGTGGCAGAGGGAGAGGCCATAAGGGGAGACGTTTCCTGGCTAAGAGGAGGCGACTTCAGCTGGTGAGGTGGGGGCATGGCTGGGGAACCAAGTGAGTTGACATTAATGGGAAGGTCAGATGGATGACATGGAGCATGGTCTGCTTTATGGCCAGTGTTCATAGGCAGATGGCTAAGCCTCGAGTTTTCACCAACTTGGGGAGTACCCTGCTCAGATCTAAACATCTCAGAACCTGATTGCTGGAGGAAGGGCCCATCCCCTTGTCCACCTGAAAAGGGGACTTGATTGGGGAACTGAATGGTAACATCTGGTCCATGCACCATTACTTTGTTAGCACCACCCCGGCCATTTGGTGCAGCCCTAATACGGGTGTTGTCCTCAGGGCTTGCCATCTCTGTTCCAGGACCTTCTCTTAATTTCTGGACCAATAAATGTTGCTGTTGATGCAGGTTCAAGTTCATGTTTATATTTAGGTTTCCCCCCAAAGGAGAATCAACCATTTCTCTCATTAAAGAGCCACCTCCACCACCAATAGGAGAGTCAATCATAGTGCGAGAACCGGGAAATTCCATTGGATCACCACGTGAAGGTGGACCTCCTGCCATGCCAGGATTAGGAAAGCCTGGTCCACTGGGATTATCCATCATCCTGGGTCCTCCAAGTCCTCCCTGCTGCTGTTGCCTGGATAACTGCTCCAGATCTAACCTGTGGAGACCTTGTAGCTGACGTTTCTCCATAATATGGAACATCTCCTCTCGTGTTAAAGGACGATCCATACCACTCTGCATTTGTTGAGATGGTCCACCAGGTCCACCTGAAGAGTAGCACCCATGAAACGGACCTACTCCAACCATATTTGGTGCCATGTCATCCAGCCAGCCCATTCCTGGCCTAGGAGATCTTTGAGACCCCATCCCTTCCATGGGTAAAACTCCACCTGGGCTTCCTGGGTATCCAGCACCACCTGGGGGTCCTCGCTGCATCTGTCCAAGAAACCTGGGTCCCCGGGGCCCTTCCTGATGCATGTCTATCATCCTTAAATTTCCTCCCATACCTCCTATATTTATAGGCCCTGGTCCCCACTGCTGGTCTCCAGGCTTGCTGTGATATGGAGGTGGGGGTCCTCTCATCATAAGGTGTGGCCCCCCTGGCATTCCCATTTCAGAAATCATGCGGAAATGCTGGGGGTGTGTGTGAGGATTTATCTCCTGCCGCCGCCTCTTCTCCTGATAGTATTCTTCCTGCAACTTCCTCCAAGCTATCTGTTCTGGTGTTGGTCCTTCAGGACCTAACACAGGCCCCATGTCTAGTCCTGAGTTTGATGACAAGTGGTGATGAGGAGGCAAGGTATGGTGCCTTACCATCAAAGTCTCATCAATACAAGGCCCAGCAAGGTTCTGTGTTTGTGAGATTATGGATTGCAGAGGCTCCTCATGCTTTTTCATTCCACGGATCGGAGGAACACCATCAGAAAGGCAACTGCTGCCAGCCCTTCCACTATTAGTTTCCTCATCCTCAAGTCCTTGGTATCCATCAGTATTATTGTTCATAATTGACCCATTGTTGGGATTGCTATTTGGGCCTACTGGGTCTCCATGACTAGCACTAGCACCACTGCGCAGAAGCAGCTTTTCAATGTCCCTAAGAGTCTGCAATGAACGCTCACGATGCTCTAGCTGCTCTTTAGACAGTCCCTCCATAGTCCCTTGTCCTTCCTGCTGACCGGACTCACTCTGAAGGTGAACAGACAACATTGATGGATTGGCACTGGGAGAGACACCTGAGCCAGGGTGATTTATAATGCCTGACCCATCTACACCACAATCTTGGGCCCCCACTTGCTGTGGCCCCAAGTCTCCAGGTCCTAAGGGATAAGATGTTACACAATTATTGTGCCTTGGTGTGGACGCTGGATGGACATGGGTGACCTCGCTGTCTGGCTGACCTGTGGAAGAAGGAGTATTGCCACCTGTAAGATGGCCCCCAATAGCTCCGCCAACAGAGGCTGGACGAGGTGTGCCACTTTGCGATTTGGGTGTGCCGATGGGAGGGGTGCTGCTAGAGCTGAGCTGCTCTGATAGGCTAGGGAGCTTTCCAAGACCAGTGCACTGCTGGGCAAAATGAACAGAAAAAAAGAGGGGGAATGAAAAAATTAAGATAAAAATAATCGAAGAGAAAAGAAAATGCAAATATGTTGACAGTATATTTCTGTCCAATTCAGGAAATGCAATCCGAGATAAATCCAAGAAGCTTATTATGGTAGTTTGTAAGTGCAAAAAACACACACACAAACAAAAAAAAAAAGCAAATCGGTAAATGCTACAAAATCAAAAAGCTATTTCAGAAAGACAGCATGACCAATAGCACATCAGAAAATGTCATCATCAGAAACAAGACAATATTTTTTTATAATAGTCATAAAGGCAATGTTTTAGCTTATGGGCAAATAAATGTTAGAGTGAATAATATTTTGAAACTTTCTACTGACAGGCATGTGCTTAATTCTTAATAAAGCGGATTAACACAAAAGCGGAACAAAGCATATTGACTTAAATAGATATTTAAAAAATGTGGCAACCAACACTTATTAACACCTGCATAAGCACTAATCACAAGCATATGCTGTTTTTACTTCCTCTTTCATGAGCCACCTACATTTATTTAAATCTGGAACGTGATACAATCTGCACAGTAGAACATGTTTATTACAGCTGGTTGTACATTCTTAAAATATTATTACAGGGTTATGTAAGTGAATCCGCATCCTAAGATACAGCTTTAATTGTCATATATGTAAGCTTGTATGTATACAAACCTGATCTAATTTGGTGCGAGGAACATTTTGCTGGTGAAACAACAGAATGGAATCTGTATGGCCATGCATCACTGCCTCTGCAGCGCTGTAAGATAAACATACATGAACACAGATGCAATTCAGTGCTTCAGGTAAAAACAAACATATGTCGAATATAACCAAAATATCTACAATGGACCAAATGAATAGGAACATGCTATTTACTTAAACAAACATACACACACTGTATATATATATATATAAATTAATTGTTTATTAATTATTTTAATGTTTATTTTACTTTTTTTTTCTCTCCCTTTCTCACGAACACACACCCCACACACCTATGTGTGTGTGGTTAGTGTGTGTGAACAATTTGACAGCTATATGAGAACTCCTTTTTTGCAGTTTTGAGACAAACAAGTTTTGAAGCAAGGAGAATTGCTAAAGAAAATTGTGTTTTTTCTTTCTTTCTTGAGGTGGTGTTAACATGGGTGTTAAAAAGCACCACTTGTTTTGGTTATATCAATTTAAATTTTGTCTGATCTTTCAAAATGCTATAACTCCATCTCCCACAATTTCGTCACAATCGATAAAAAGCCTGCAGAGTTGTGGTTGTGGTTATTTCCGCATGCAATTTAGTATCAATCATGTGTTGGTTGAGTTTTAATAAAAACATACAGCAAATGCATGCTTTGAATGTGATTTCGTAGTGAGTCAGACAGGAAGCAGTGGCAGCAAATCAGATCAAGAAAAAAAAGGTGTTGAATTTTTGCACACAAAACAATCTTAATTTCAAAGCTTGTTAAAGGTAATGAGAACCATTATAATCAATAAACAAACTCAGTTTAGAGCATAATCAGCCACCAATTCTACCAGTTTAAGTTTCACTTTAGTTTATACATTTATAGATTTTATAAACATGTACATGTTCATTACCTGTTGGCTAGGCTAGTGGTGAAGACATACACTACTTGCTGGGAGGTGTTTGATGGCTGGTCAGGGCGCAAATCTGGACCCAGGCTACATCCTAAACCAGGCCCACTCACTGACTCAACTGGCAGGGAAGGGCATGACATACCATGCTCCCCTGAAAAGTAGAAAGATGTTAAATAAATAAATAAATAAATAAATAAATAAATAAATAAATAAATGTTTGTGTAGGAAGAGACTTAACATATAACCAAGAAACCTAGACTTATGGTTATATGGTGAAAAGGTGCTGACGGAGGGTTAATCAGATTATTGTAAGAAAGCACTGTAACATTTTGATGTCTGTAGCACTACTGCCCCCAGACCTGCCAGTTGCAGCATTTCAACTGACTTTTAATTATTATTATTTTTAAACAGGAATTCAGCCACTAGGTGACGCTAAATATCATAATATTGCATAAGGGTGTCATGTGACCATTCGGCTCTATTACTTGAAAACAGAAGCACTGTACATAGAAAATAAATATATATGTCATGTTCTTCTCTCTCTCCCTCTTTCTGTATTCACTGTCACAAGGTGGGAAATAGAGAAATACCAATTTCAAACTAGCTGCCACACTATATTAAACTCTTAGAGTATCAATGAAAATTCATAAAGATACAGAGAATTATAGGGAGTCATTTGGGTGCATTAGGTCTGGGAATGGAATGAGTCTATAATAAATTATTTGTATTAGGTCTTGGCCACAGTTGCTCAACACAATTGTGAAATTGTTAAAAGATGGTCATTGATTTATCCACAGAGTTTGAAAAGGATTAAAGCTGCCAGTAGTGCACTGCAGGACTTCAGGCTACATGGAGAATGACTGGGCCCCTGGAAGTTAATGTAGTTGATTGGTTACATACTCAAATACCACATATAATGACTGCAAGTATAATAAATAGTGAGTATTTACATTTAAATTAACCCTATTTCAACTTACTGAAAATAGGGCCTTACTTGTGAGTTAAAAATATCATGACATAAAACAGCTTCTAAGAAATATTATTATTGTGTTTTATTACAAGATTTGATTTCTGTTATCATGCATCACCAGCTACATTTGATATAGAAGTTGCCATTTAAATGTTAAATTTTTTGTTGAACATTATTAAAACCCAATATATTTTCATATTGTTTACATAATACAAAGTTTTATTGATTAGTCTACTAATATGTTTTCCTTCTAAGTTGAATTCCAAAGTGCATGCAGGCCCTGAAAAATCAACTTTTAAAATAAGTTCACAATTTCTATTTTTTTGCATGCCTTGAGAAGAATAAAAACACATAGGAAAAAAAAATCTTTAGTCAGGGTGTCATAATTCATGCATGAAAGGGTTAAAATAAGCTATAACAGAACTGTGATGTTTAACTGATTGGACGGTCAGACTAGCTGTCCTCAACTAGCACTAAACATCTCCATAAACTGATATGGAATGATTCTTGGGATCGTCATGACTGCATTTGCTCGGTTTTTATACAAGGAGCTTCCAACCAGACACAGGACTCAACTTACTGTGTGATGTGGTAGAGGGTTTGTCCTCCTCTTCCTCAGTCTCAGCACCTGAGCACCACTCATCTCCACTGTAAGGCTGCTTCTTCTCTAGCACACATCGACGCTTTCTGCGTATTGCACCCTCTACTGGACAACACCAACAAAACACAAAACAAAGTCCTTAATTAAATGACACAATCTTGTGAATGACATGTCAATAGCGTCAAACTCAGTGTGACCATGTTCACTCGCAGATCAGTTACTGTATAAGTAGTGCGATTATACAGTAGACTGTTTGACCCCTGTATTTAGATTAGTGTTCTGGGGGGGAAAAAAAAACTTTGTATGTGCCGTAAATCTGTCCTAAACAGGAATTAACCAATCACACTTAATATTTTTGCTTTTCCCAAAACACAATATAGCATACGTGCTCTCTTACTGAAATAAGATTAAAATATTTAGACCGTCAGAGATACTCCTGCTGCTTTTTGCACAGAAATGTTTTGAAAATGTATTGCATCAATAAAATAAAATGCATAAAGACATTTATATTTGGTCATAATACATTAACCAAATAGATAGTTAAAAAAGATTATTTCACATATATAGAAAATTCATCTGCTCCTTCTTTTCTTGATTCAAAATATCTAACTATGTGCTGGTGTGGTAGGACTGTAAACTAAGAAAACATCTCTTGGTATCTCACACCCTTGAATACCAGACAACTAGACAAAATATGAGCGACAGACCAAGAGAATTTGTGTACGCAGTGGGCACGAAGTTAGCTTGTGGTGTCATTAGCCTGTGCACACAGTGTTGGCAGTGAGCAGACATAAAGAGCTGACCTTTTCCGCACCCTCTTTGGTTCACAACAGTCATCAGTTCACGTAATAGAATGAGTCAGCTGTTGCACTCTATTGCTCTCTCTTTCACAAATCCCCGCCCCAACTCGCACACTCTCACACAAACAGGCGTTAATCACTGGCCTTGTCCAGGTGTGGGGTAGAGTGGGCTGAAGTGGCACAGTGACTTGAATTTAATTTTCCCTGCAGAGTGATACAGGTAGAAAAAAATAGTAAGCAAGAATGAAGCACAGCAAAAGACTCTTTTCCCTCCCCCTGTATCACTCTTCAGAAAAAAGAAACAAACAGCGATTTATTTAAATTAAGTGAGTCTCTTCATCTCTATTCTGCCAACTTGTTACCTTTCATTCTGTCACATAGACCATGTATTAAACAAAGTAAGGAATTTATGAATGATAGATTCTGTGCTCCCGCTACATTATAAAAGCGGCGTTGGAGCTGAGCTCAGGGTCCAAGTCCAGAGTAACAACGACAAGAGTGGAATGTTGAAGTTAAAGGCTCAGAGCCTAATGTTGAGTGGCCAAATCGAGAGTGTATATATATAGACACTATATATATATATATATATATATATATATATATATATATATATACAGTGTGTGTATGTTTGTTTAAGTAAATAGCATGTTCCTATTCATTTGGTCCATTGTAGATATTTTGTTTATATTCGATATATGTTTGTTTTTACCTGAAGCACTGAATTGCATCTGTGTTCATGTATGTTTATCTTAATCGAATGTGGGCGGAGCAGTGCCACACGCTCCCAACACTTTAAATGCGAAGCGGTGCCACTCGCTCAAGGAACTTACTATTTTAACCCCAATGTGACTTTTTTTTTTTTTAGCTGCGCAAACGCACAAATCTTACGTTTTTCAAATTGGCTCCTTGATTTTCAGATTGGATCCGTATTTGGTCCTAGGTCGGGTATATCCCAAAATCTAAAGACGTATCCATGCATCCATGCATCCCATTTCAGAGGACACACAAGTCAACATTAGAGTCAGGTAAAAGTCACCATCATGACATACAAATACAATCTAACCAAAAACATCAGAATAAAGCAATGTGGCCATTAATGTGAACAGAGCCATAATCTGCTTGGACCTAGGCTACTGATTTGTCCACCCATGCAGCATACCAACACCGACTTTATGGGCGGAAAATACAGTGCATTACATCCAAGAGCCCTCCTTAACACATAATCTGTCCAGATCCTCTGGATTCCAAGTTCCGGTCTTGTCGATTCTACTTTTCAGCTCTTTCTAAAGATAGTGTATGTGTGAGTGCCCTGCAATGGATTGGCACCCTGTCCAGGGTGTACCCACCTCGTGCCTCAAGTCTCCTGGGATAGGCACCAGGCCTCCGCACCCTTGAATACAGGATTAAGCAATATAGACAGTGAGTAAGTGAGTGAGCTCTTTATAAAGATTATTGGTGGTGTTTAGGTCAGGAGACTGGGATGGCCATTTAAAAAAAGCTTGTTTTATGGAAGTGCCTTGTTTGTATGATTTGTATCATTCATTTTCTGGTAAATGAAATTGCATCTTAGTTATAGTTGCTTGGTAGAAGTTTATCTTTTTATTAAGTGAATAAAGGCATGTATGTTAATAAAAATCTCAGGTCCATAGAGAAGAAAATTTGAATTTGATTTTTAGATTTGAGAAAAATCCTCACAACTGCACAAATCTTCCCCTTACTTAACAGTGTGAATTAGGTTCTTTTCTCTGTACAACTATGCTTCTTTCTATACCAACCCCACCTTGAGGGTTTGTTGCCAAAAAGCTCTTTTTGTTTCATCTGACAACAGAACATGGTTCCAATTCTGGAATAGTTTATCAAACTCCAGGCATTTTGTATGGTTACATTTTTGTGTCTCTAACTATTCAGGTTCACTGCAGATCTGATTGCTGTATAATTATGTATAGTACTGTTTGCTCTGGGGTAGTGTTGGAACTAGTTGCAAACATCTATATGGACTGATAATAAATAATAATAAAAAAGGTTTCTAAAACATTTCAGCATCAACACCATCTTAGTACCAATACTGCAGCGCCTATCTAATACAGACCAGCACATGCCAGCTGACACAGGCCAATACAGACTTTATTTTGGATGGTACTGAGGCTGGAGTTGAACATTTAGGGTCATTATCAGTTTTACAGACTATGTTGTAGACATGGCATCCTCTGTCTCTGGTCTCAGGATGCCTTACTGTTGGCATGACACGGGACTGATGGTAGCGATCCAACAGTAAAGCATCCTGAGACCGTTCATGTGCAGTTGATTCTCAGCCAAAGGGAGTGGGCTCACTTAAAATTTTAACTAAGAACACAGCCATGAATAAATAATGGTACACAAAAACCCTCCAGGAGCAACTTTCCAGTGCCTTTTCCAGCATGATGGAGTACCTTGCCATAAGGCAAAAGTGGCAGCCAAGTGGCTTGAGGAACAAAACATCAAAATTTTGGTTCCATGGCCAAAGCTTAAGTCGGACCATGTGTTTATGACATATAAAACCATTCATCTAACAGAAGATATGAAGTTTGAGGAAAAGGAGGGGGATGGAGTGGATAATGTTAATACATCGGAAATATATGTAAAATACTTGCTTTCTATGCAGAGGCTGAGAAAAAGAAAAATACCTTACCCAAATATGTTGGGCCAGTTTCAGGTTTCATGGAAATTTTACTGGAACATTTTAACCCTGGGAAATGTTGTTGTCTTAAACATAGTTCAACAAATGTACATTTACACTGCAAATGAACAACTGCTAGACTGTACGCAGACTGTATATCTTTATGTTGTCAAATCCTATAAAAAAAAATTAAATATTACTCCAAAAAAAATAATACAAAGTAGTCAAAGAAGACCTCACAGTCTGTGGTAACCCTGTACACGGTAGAGAAATGCAACATTTTCTTTAAAATTCTATTCTAACTTCATAATAAAACATTTACTATTGAATAATGTAAAAATGTTTTAGCCAAAAATTCATAAAGGTTACAGAATATTCTAGCACTCAAACAAATCTAAAAATAAAAAAGTGATCCAGGTTATTGGACAGAGCGTCATTGTACAAATAAATGCAACTGAAAATGAGACGGCTATAAACCAGGCTATCATGTGCTTCCTCTGAGTCACGTCACAGCAGCTGACTGCATCTTTTCGAATTGCTGCTCACACACTGGTGGGGGGTGGCGTAATACACTCAGAGAAAAGCGCGATTTTTGTTACATCGCAGATTACCGTGATTGGCTAGTGTTGCTATGGATAATGTAAGAATGTAAGTAAGCTGGCTCAAGATTGGATTCAAACTCGTGATCTCTAGATGGTAGCTCAATAGTTATGTGACGGTCCTAACTGAGATTGGTAGGCCGGGAATCAGTCATGTCCAATAACAACTGTACAAATGTAAATATGAAATAATGATGAGTTGAGTTGATTTTCATTTCTAGTTGATGATCGGTTGATTTCCTAAGCTTTTCAAGCAATCAATTATGAATAATGGAAATCAATTAAAATTCTTTAAATGCTGTAAAGTTTAAAACTGCAGCCATCTCCATAGGCATTACACCTAAATATTCCCCGAAATTTGATAGTCTCAATTTGGGTAGAGCATCTGTCCCTAATGCAAGTTTATCAAATTCTGAGTGGCTAAATAAACTTGAGTGCAAACTTGTCCATCTACCAGCTTCAGCCCAGAAAGACATCACTAGGCTCATAAGGAATCAGCCCGCACTCTTTTTGGACACACCCTCGAGGCACAACCGTCATTGAACATGACATAGACGTTGGTGAACACCGACATATTAAACAAAATGCCTCCGAGGTAACCCGACCAAATGTTCTGTTATGAAGCACGAGACTGATTTACTAAGAAATCAGCTAGCCATTCCCAGTTGTAGTCCATGGTGCTCTCACTGGCTTTTGGTTCTGAAATCTGACAATAGTTATCGATTTTGCACAGATTATGGTAAAGTTACCATGGCTGACTCATTCCCTCTTCCCAGGATGGAAGATTGTGTTGACCAAATAGGTAAGGCAAGGTATGTCAGAAAATTAGATCTTCTGTAAGGCTACTGGAAAGTTCCTCTTACTGAAATTTTTGCTTTTGCTACACCTGATAAGTTTCTTCAGTATACAGACGTGGCCAAAAGTTTTGAGAATGACACAAAAATTAGTTTTCACAAAGTTTGCTGCTAAACTGCGTTTAGATCTCTGTTTCAGTTGTTTCTGTGATGTACTGAAATATAATTACAAGCACTTCATACGTTTCAAAGGCTTTTATCGACAATTGCATGACATTTATGCAAAGAGTCAGTATTTGCAGTGTTGGCCCTTCTTTTTCAGCACCTCTGCAATTCGACTGGGCTACTCTCAATCAACTTCTGGGCCAAATCCTGACTGATAGCAACCCATTCTTTCATAATCACTTCTTGGAAGAAGTTCCTGTTGAAGGGTGTTTTGGTCCCATTCTTTATTCATGGCTGTGTTTTTGGGCAAAATTGTGAGTGAGTCCACTCCCTTGGATGAGAAGCAACCCCACACATGAATGGTTTCAGGATGCTTTACTGCTGGCATGAACCAGGACTGATAGCGCTCACCTTTTCTTTTCCGGACAAGCCTTTTTCCAGATGCCCCAAACAATCGGAAAGAGGCTTCATCCGAGAATATGACTTTGCCCCAGTCCTCAGCAGTCCATTCGCCATACTTTTTGCAGAAGATCAATCTGTCCCTGATGTTTTTTTTGGAGAGAAGTGGCTTCTTTGCTGCCCTTCTTGACACCAGGCCATCTTCCAAAAGTCTTCACCTCACTGTGCATGCAGATGTGCTCACACCTGCCTGCTGCCATTCCTGAGCAGCTCTGCACAGGTGGCACTCCGATCCCGCAGCGGAATCCTCTTTAGGAGACGATCCTGGCGCTTGCTGGACTTCCTTGGACGCCCTGAAGCCTTCTTAACAAGAATTGAACCTTGAAGTTCTTGATGATCCTATAAATTGTTGATTTAGGTGCAATCTTCGTAGCCACAATATGTTTGCCTGTGAAGCCTTTTTTATGCAACGCAATGATGGCTGCACGCGTTTCTTTGCAGGTCACCATGGTTAACAATGAAATAACAATGATTTCAAGCATCACCCTCCTTTTAACAAGTCTGCCATTCTAACCCAACCAGCCTGACATAATGATCTCCAGCCTTGTGCTCATCAACATTCTCACCTGAGTTAACAAGACGATTACTGAAATGATCTCAGCAGGTCCTTTAATGACAGCAATAAAATGCAATGGAAAGTTTTTTTTTCGGGATTAAGTAAATTTTCATGGCAAAGAAGGACTATGCAATTCATCTGATCACTCTTCATAAAATTCTGGAGTATATGCAAATTGCTATTATAAAAACTTAAACAGCAACTTTTCCAATTTCCAATATTTATGTAATTCTCAAAACTTTTGACCACGACTGTACAGTCATGGCTTTTGGTTTAAGAAATGCACCTGCCACCTTTCAGCGTTTAATGACACCGGTCTTAGGTGATGTGAATAATTGTGAAGCCTATTGTTTGATCGCCTCCAGAATGATCTCTAACTCCGAAACTTGAAAAGTGTGAACTCGCTCATGCTACTGTTACTTATTTAGGTAAGCAGGTAGGGTTTATCTGCGGGATGCTAAAGTCCAGGCAATTAAGGCATTTCCCGCCGCTAAGACAAAGCGAGAACTCTGACGTTTCTAAGGTATGGCTGGATTTCACTGTTTTTTCTGTAGACACTTTTCAGATGTGGTACTTCCTCTAACGAATCTCCTTCGATACTCAATTCCTTTTGTGTGGTCTGCTACTTATTATTATGCCTTTAATGCTGTGAAATTATTGCTTTGCAGTGCACCTGTTCTTTGTGCCCCTGATGCAAAACCTTCCAACTTGAGGTTAGATGCCAGTGGTACCGGGGTAGGTGCAGTACTCACCCAAGAAGATGCTGGTATTAATGACTCAGTCAGTTTCTTCTCCCGTAAATGTAATCGTTGCCAGCTTAACTATTGCACCATTGAGAACGAAACTCTTGCCCTCTTACTTGCCCTTTAGCATTTTGAAGTGTATATTGGATCCAGTTCTGACCCAATAGTGGTGTTCACTGATCACAACCCACTCGTATTCTTACAATGCATGACTTATAGTAACCAACGATTCGTGCGCCGGGCCTGGATTTTGCAGGGATTCAGTATTGACATTAGGCAAAAAGGGATCTGAAAACATTGTAGCAGACACTTTATCTAGCTGTGAGTCCGAGTAAGAATTGAACTTGATGTTCAATCTTAAGGGGGAGGGTGTTACATCCCTGATGTATTATAATTATTTAAAAAATATTATTTTTTGTGCCTGCCCTCTTGGTTAACTCTCTCTCTCTCTCTCTCTGTCAAGTAGGTTCAATTTGCCTCTACTCTGGAGAGTAGTGCTGATTGGGGGACCTGTCTGTGATGTGCGCCTTACTTCTGCCTCCTGTGTCTTCATTGAACAAGCACTTTCAGAACCTGTGTGTCTTACTCCTGCCTCCAGTGTCGCCATCAGACTAGCACTTCTTGAAATTGTATTCAAACACCATCCTGCCCGCTGCTCGAAAGACAACTGCTTGGCTTGTTATTGTGTTTTGCTAGTTCATATCTGACTTCATGTGTATTGACTTTTGCTGCCCTTTTCGCAGCAACCGTTATGACTCTGTTATTGCCCCGTTGTAAGAACATAATTATTTATAATTTGTAAATATCATATCATCTTGTACATAGAGGTAAGTAGGGAGTCAACTGCCATTTTGTAAGCCCCCCCCCCCCCCCAATTCAATTATTCATGTTATCAATGGTGTTAGCCACATTCAAACTGACTCTCTAGAACGCTTCATGGTGATGATTAGACCTGCTGGAGACTTTATTTGTACGTCACTCTCACAGAACACAGCCGAGGAAGTGACTGGAAAGCAAGCAAGAGTTGCACTGCTGAGTTACGGTAGGTTAGCAGAACAGGCTAGTGATATAGACTGCAAGAACAGGCTAGTGATATTATGGCATGTCAACTTTAATGTTATTGTTTTTTGCTGAAATACTTAAAGAGAAGAGAACCTGAGCTCACTCAATTGCTGTTCTCGTAATTCCCTCTTATGGTTCATTCACGCCTCTTTTTTTCTCTCTTTACATGCTCAGATGAATTGTTCTGCTTTATCCTCTCACTGAAGGTGTTAGCATTAAAATGTGCTTTGAAATGGGGTTGGGTGGCAACTTTGTTCTTGGGAGCAGCTGAAAGAATGTTTTTTTTTTTTTTTTCATTTTTAATTTATTTATCTATATTACCTTGTTTGAATATAGTTCTAATAACAATTGGGAAAATTGTAACTCATTTTAATTCATTTGCTAAATAAATTAAAAGAAAAAAAAAAACTGGATATATAGCTTCTCTAATAGTCAGACTGACAAACATTTGTAAGATAATATACTCGAGTTGTGTGTGTATACTGATTTGTACCGTAGCCAGGAACGATCGCTCCTCCCCACTCCCCACTCCCACACCAGTGTTCATATTATTTTTGTTCTCTTTACTCACATATACTTGCATATTTATTCTCTCCGATAGTATGCACCTACTTGATTTTTGAGCCACTAAGAGAAGAAGAGAACAAGGCAGATAACCTTCGTGGTATGTCTGTTATTAGTATTTCAGAAAGAAAAACATCAAGAGCAACGCTCTCACATGCCTTCCTACTTTATCAGCTATGGCTGTGTGTGAGTCAGAGGATGAGATTGGCATGTGCTTCACGCATGTGGCTTCAGGTGAGACCGATGGCACTAAACAGTCAGATGTGTCTAATCTAGTTCCGATCTCAGATACAGTTGGATCCCATATCTGATTGAACCAGGCTTTGGGGTATAAAGGGATGACCCTTTAAAAACTGAGTGAGTGTTTTTAGTTTATTGCATCATTTTCTAAGGGTGTCAGTAACTGTGACATGGGGTTTTTAAGGCGTTAACCACAATTTTAAGAGATTAGCCACGATTAACCACAAATCATACTGAAAATGCCTGGATATTTAGCATTTGCTTTCAGAACGAGAGTAAGAATGAAAGATTCCATGAGAGTGCATGCAGATGTCCGGTGCCAGACGTACCTTTAGCATCTGATTCCAGCACTGGTGCGAGTGCAAGTTGGTCTTTTTGTTCTCCAGGATCCACAGAGATACTCCTCTCCCTTTTGGATTTGGTCTTCATCATCCCACCCACACTTTTCAGCCCAGGAGATATCTGACTGGATTTTACTCCATGGTTCCCGGGACCAGTGCCCTTTGACCCTTGGTTGGTTGCAGGTCCTTGCTGTTCCTGCTGATTTACATTGGGGATCTGTGACTGGGCATCACCGGCCACTTGCTTCCCATGATTCGGCAGTTTATTTTCAGGGTGCATTTGATTGGGTGATGACGTGGAGAAATACAAGGGGGTGGAGATACAGAAATGAGCTGCGTCTGTCTATGAGTCTTGCACTGTGAAAACAGAGAAGTAGAGCGTTTAAGAGAGGGTCGGAACATGTACAGTAGGTTTCTAGTTTGACATCTATCTGTTTATTATTTATCACATGGTGCTTAATTAAAGTCCAGAGGTCAATGTCTATGATGATGGAGAAGATAAAGAACAAAAACACTGTAAAAGAGAGAAAGAATGAAAGCAGCAATGTATTCAAATGTTTTCTCACACAAGTTTCTTTACCTCCTTCGTCCCTTCAGTAATCTGAGGTGGAATAAAGCATTAGCCACTAGCAACATGCCTAGTGCGAGGAAAGGTGTCATTTGATCACAACAGGTGACGCTTCCAAGTAAGAAAGATGATATTACAACTCACGACTCACCTCACTTTAATACAGGCCTGCAGCACTGGGACATTCCAGCTTCAGATCTCCTCACTGAACACACACTGATCTGCAACATAAATACACAGGAGAGGATAAACCAATAACAGCCAGACAAATGACACAAACACTGTACAAAATAATCTAATTGTACAATTCATTCTTAATATGAGGGTCACAGGAAGAGAAAGCCAAGAAGGGGAAGGGAGGAGAGGAAGTGTTTATCTGCCCCTTAAAAAAATGGGTGGAGACTGTTGCCTAGAAGTGAAGTCTGCCCTATTACGAGGTTCTCATATGACTCAGAATTTGAAAACCACAAAAATATCTCACATTCCTCAACACTATCAGTGCCATTTCTGTCTTCCTTATAAATATGATTACTCTCCACTCCACATGCACCCCAGACATAATCTGCAAATGCTCTGGGTGATTACATGATCATGCCTGTGCTTAATGCTGTCCATTTGTGATCAGATTGCCTGTTGTGACCAAGTGTGAATGCACGCTGAGTAAAGGTGTGGTGACACTGCATTATGTTTCTGTATTTAAAATGGGAGGAATCTCATCTCACTGTACTTGAATGGATAAAACATCACAGCTGACCGCGTTCATCAACTGTACACATGTATTCATCTATGTCGTGTTCACCCCTCAGTCAATACTCATTCTTAGGTATTTATGTAGCTCTCCTTTCATAACAGACTTCTATCACGCATCACGTACCCTAATCTACACTGACCTTCATTATCTCAGTCTTGCACCACTTACTGCTTTCACATTTAATTGCTATATCTCAATCTTGCACTAGCAATGCAAACAAAACTGCATTTTTGCACTAGTCTATCGACTGCTTAGGCATCCTCATTCACCAATATTTTGCACGCATTCACCTCATTCCTTTTTATATATATTTATTTTTATTTTGCATATTATACTTTACTTTTTTCAGTTGAAGCATGTGCAACTACCGATCTACTGTGGTACTATCCTTGAACTGGATGTTTGTAATTTCCTTCGAGATCGCTAAAGTATCTATCTATCTATCTATCTATCTATCTATCTATCTATCTATCTATCTATCTGTGTATCTGTGTATGTGTGTCAAAGCAAGCATCTTTAAAATATAGCGGATCTGTCTCTGAGGCTGTACTTGTGAGAGAGTGTGCCTTTGAGCCTCTAAAACACGCATTAGGTGTAAAAGATGATCATGCGGGCTTGTGAGAACACATTTACTCAGGACATTTCTTTCTGTGTCTACAGGCCTTAACAAGTTTTTCCACACCTGTTGTACAAGCAAGCAGATACCACACACACTTTCACGCACACACATACACTCACGCACGTGCATGCACACGCACACACATGCCCACAGACAGAACAGTCAGTCAGACAGACAGACAGACAGACAGACACACAGAGAGAGTAAGGAACGCAATCTCACAGACGGATAGACAGTCACACAGAGAGACAGATAGACGGATCTACAGACAGAGAGAAACATGCGTGCACACACACACAGACACACACCTTCCCGTAATACAAAAGTGGGTGACGTGGCCAGGATCCCACACAGCTTTCCATCTCAGTGTCATTTCAGGGTGATGACCTCAAAAACACCTCCACTCCCACCACAAATGTCTTTCTTATTTGGTCTCTCCATCTCTCAGTCTCTCTCTCTCTCTCAAGCATGTACACACACAAAATATCGCCTCTGCAAGTCTCTCAATGTTGCCATTCTCTTTTAAATGGCATTTTCAGGTACACCTATCTGTCTTTAACAGCTGCCTTCTCTTTCAGATGCCTTTTTTCATTTAGTCATCCTTTCCTTCGGCGTCACTTACTCTTTAACACACTTTTACTCATGTATCTCTTCTTTAAACTTCTATTTCCCTAGTTCTCAGTTTTCCTGGTATGGAGGACGTGATAGTAATTAGTGAGTTTACTGCTGTAGCCTCCATGATTCATTAAGTTTTAGGGGAAACCTTGAGTGCTGTATTGACTTCTAGAACATATTTCAGGTCCACTTCATGAAACACCACGGAAGTCATGATACCTGAGGTAGAGGTAGAAAGTCAGGATAAAAACCTCCAAGGCAACAATCTTTCCCTGAAGTTCTATCGGAGGTTTTTATGTTACATTACATACATTACTGCCATCAGTCAGTTCAAGCTTAAAAGACATACTGTATACCTACTGGAATTTAATACTGACTGCACACTCATACACAGAAACAGTCTTTGTTACTGTAGGTATTTCTTTGTGTGTGTGTGTGTGTTACAGAAAAGTAACAGAAACCGTAACTTTTACTCAAACCTTAACCACACCACTGGAAACAAAAGATATACAGTGCTGAGAAAAAGTATTTGCTGAAAAAAAATTTCCAGAATTTTTTACTTTTGCAGATTTGTCACACTTAAATGATTCAGCTCATCAAACTAATTTTAATATTACACAAAACAACCTGAGTAAATACAAAATGCAGTTAAAAATTATTTTATTTATTAAGGGGGAAAAAAAAGATATTAAAACCTACCAGGTCCTATGTGAAAAAGTACTTGATTGCAGTTGTTGCTGTCAAGGAAGGCACAACCAGTTATTACGTTTAGCGGGCAGTTACTTTTTCACATAGGGCAGATGGGCAGTTTTTTTTTTTTTTACCCTTAATAAATGAAATTATTAAATATGCACAAACAAAAAAAATAGTAAGGGGGAAAATACTTTTTAACAGTGCTGTAAATATCACATGTAACTTGTATTTGCAACAACTGTACTGTACATATACATACACACTGTCGGACTTTCCACATACACTCATAGCAGTTAATCAGCAGTTATTCAACATCTGACACATTAGTATTTCATAACATGTAAAAGTACACTTCCTGACATTAATGTAGACTTATAAATAAATATTTCAAATTGCTACTCACGACAATCGCTCCACTTCTATAAGCATATTCCAGATTTTCAATGTAACACCAGCAAAAATAGTAGCCTCAGCATAACTGCATTAAACTATACACACTTTACACACACAGCTAAATATATACAGTATATAAGACATATTATTATCTAGTGCTGGGGGACATGACACAACCTCAAATTAATATCACGATTAATTGGACATTTTACCTCGACCATGATTAATAAACAATTATTATTATAATTATTTATTTTTGCCCTCATAGTTCATTGACAAGTTTTGGACTATAAAAATTCTCAGCTACTGAGATTATTTTCTAACAATTAAGTTCTCCGTGTTGCTTCTATGTTGCTCCATGTTGCTGTAGTCACACAGTGGGGAACGTATTAACAGAATAAAAATTTAAAAAAAGAAGAAGAACTAATTGGCATGGACAAGATAACATCTAATCGAGATTCTGAATGTCTGTTTCGATTAACTTCAGATTAATGGCCCAGCCCCATTTTCACCAGTTATTTCTATTGCAGATATTGGTCATATATATGTTTTGTTGCATAACATGGAGAAGGATGGCAAAACCTGAATATGTGCTTCAATGATTAGAAATGTTCCATGAAGCCGAACTGTGTGTACTATACTGTATGGTCACCTGAGGGTAGAAATTGATTCCATGCTGTTTTTGCTGTGCTTTGCGCCTTTAGGATTAGTGCATTATGAATGTTCCGTTTGCTAAGGTCACCTCACCCTGCAAAAACTATTTCAGGGGATCCACCAGTACCCCAAAACCTCCCAACACACCCCCAAAACACCCCATCTACCGCCAACCATCAGAAATCAGACATTATCTCATTAAGTTGCTGAGTGCTTACACACTTAAAATGGTAGGGCAGTGCTCGACATTTCAGCTCATGTTACCTTCTCTGCGAGAATACTTGATGTATTGTAGAGTACCTGAGAAGGATTCCCTGTGGTTGACCTACCTAATATATCTTATCCTTATTTTGTTTCATATTTAACACATTTTTAGTGATTCTAATAAACAACCGTGGGTATATACAGAAAATAAAAGCATGTGCTATTTATATCACATCACATCACATATGATCAACTCATGTGGTCATTTTTCTAATATAAATCTATATACCTAAAAACATATACAGGAAATGGGACCTCATCATTCAGGCTTCAGGCCCTCTATACAGTGTAGCCACAAGCCAATTAATTCAAATTAAACTCTCCTTAAGCCTTTTATAACTAGTAAACAATGGTATGAGACAGAGAGAGAGAGAGAGAGAGAGAGAGAGAGAGAGAGAGTGTGTGTGTGTGTGTGTGTGTGTGTGAGAGAGAGAGAGAGAAAGAGAGCGCATACACATCATTTCTCTCTCTCACACACACACACAGACAGACAGACACACAGACAGACACACAGACAGACACACAGACAGACACACAGACAGACACACACACACCATGTTGCGGACCATGTTAAGAAGAGCAGCACTATAGTCATGTTCAGAAGTTAGCACCCCCTTTTTAAATTCTATGTGTTTCTGTGTAAAAACAGTAAAAATCATCTTATCATAATGGGTCTTTGTATTAAGCAAATACAACGTCAGATGAAAAACATAACTTTTTTTTCACAATGCAATTATTTATTTAACAAAGATGACGCCAAAAAGACAAAAACAAACTAGAAGAAGACTGAATAAGTACAGTTTGTTTGGAAGGATTGCCAGGGAAAAGCCTGTCAAGTCTAAAAACAACATGAAAGCACAACTGAGGTTCGCAAAACTAACAAAGACAATGTTTCTGGAACAATGACCTGTGGACAAAGGAGACCAAAGTGGAGTTGTTTGGCCTTAATTGCCAGATACTGTACGTGTTTGTAGAAAACCAAATAGTATTTCAGCAGAAACACCTCATACAACAAACAAAGCTTAGTCGAAATTGTGTTATGCAACAGGACAATGATCCGAAGACCCATATTAGAATGGCTAGAAAAAAACAAGGTTTTAGAATGGCCTAGTCCAGACCTCAACCCAAGTTCAAATTTCTCTTATGCTTTCACACAAAAACACATTAATTTCAAAGAGAGGGTACTAACTTTTATACATGACTGTAAGTGAAGTTTGCTGTACAGTTGAAGTGTAAATGGAGATGCAGCAATCAAATACAATGCATATGTAAAAGTTGACAGTTTGGGATTAGATCTGACAATGATACACACATTCCTGCCGAATCACAGATACACTTACATCAACCTATCTTCCTAGACAAAAGGTCTACTGTGGCAACTTGCCCTTTGGCCTGCTGATGTATGAAGGGAGTAACATGTACACAAGGTGAGGATGTGCACACCAAGGGGTCCACTGTGAAAAAGCCCTTGAGTACTCCGTTGAGCACCATTAAGCCTGTGTCTTGAGCATTTAGATCAGTTTAAAAAGAAGGGCCCCTTTTCATTTCTGAAAAACAGTTTTCCCGTTTCCCTGACAGCAGACTACAACCAGGTAACCCATTGCCAATGTGAGCTTCTTAAAACAAAGGAAAACTACCCACATCCTACAATGTCTGTTAAACTTGTCTCACTGAACCTAATGCTAAAGCTTGTAGACATACACATACATGTGCGCACATGCGCAGTGCACACAGTCATTTGAACACATCTTCATTCTTCTCAGACTTTTACCATGACAGCTCCTTCTATTCTCCTCTTTATAAAACATGATGTCCTGTCTTTCATAGTGATACACTCTATACTCATCACTGACTCACTGTCTACACCCTTCTCTAGTGCTCAGTCTGGTTTACTGTTTGCCTGCTTCCTTAACTCTCCGTCATCAGAGTCTATTTCTCTGTGTTGCATGGCACTGTGGGTAAAAAGTATGAGTAGCTGCATACTGTTAGATTAAACAAATATTGTTAAAAGTTTGTAGGTCGTGTTTTTTAAACAATTTTTTTTGTTTTTTTTGCGCCACTTAAATTCTGAGATTTTTAAAAAATTTGAAAAAAAAAAAAAACATTTCAGAAAATAGCAATGCAGAAGCAAGCAACCCCTGCCACATGGAGATACATGCAGTCAGGAAAGACAGAGTTGTTGTGATCTGTCACAGCTAGCATAGCAGAAAAAGATATATTGTAGAAGTGTGGGGAGCAAAATGTTTTGACACTTGTTATTATAACTTGAAAAAAGTAAGGAGAGTAAAAAAGTAAAAAGAAAGTCACACAGATTATTAATCAAATAAAAATGAAATTAATCAAATAAGAACCATGTTTTGCTTTTTGTTTGTTGTAAGCTCGACTTACTGTTGCATAAATATAAATGCTTATGTAAGATAAACTGTAAATATTACCCAAGAGTCAGGTTTATTATTAGTTTTGATGATTGTATTGCTACTGTTTTTAGAGAATTTTTAACCATTTTCAGCCAATCAGTGTCAATTCATATAAAAAGCATGCTTCATCCTGAGCAACAAAGTAAACCCCACCTTCCTCTTTAGGGATGCTTTAATAAAGGCTCCTCATAGCAGTTCTATAGAAACATATTTAGAAAGTTTTAGTGCCACTTAGAAGTGCATCAAATCAATGAAATTGCTATTTGTCATTTTTTTAAACTCGTATCTGTGCGACTGATTCATTGCCGGAGCATGGCAACAGTACTATTGGTTGTTAGAATGTGTACTGTAATGCTCTGGAGTGATGAACGGTTTAAGAATAAATGGACAGACACACAAGTTCAGTAATATTAATGCTGGAAAGCTTACTGCATCGGTCAATAGACTGTAAAGGCTAATTGTTATTTACTATTTATAACTGTAAAAAAATATCTATTTTAAACAGCAGCACACAAATATAATTAAGATCGGAGACGGTATCATAAATATAAAAGTTTTACCAGAAGGCAACATATGCAACACACCCCATTCTCTTATTATTTCATGCATATTATAAAGAAACCAATAGAATATTCTATGCTCAACTAAAGAGCAAAAAAATTCCATTCCTTACCTAGCATCAAGAGGCTCTCACACATACCAAAATGTTTTTCTACAATGCGACTGTCCTGCTATACTCACTCGTTACAGGGTGCATCACATGGAACAAAGCAGTGTCAGTGAATAACAAATCGAAACTCTGCACCAAACGTTTTTTAAATAAACACAGATATTAGTCACTTTGTATTTGGCAAGGCCAAATTAGTAAGCAATGAGGGGAGGCATTTATTTATGAATATCAGAATTGCTGCATTTTTAAGAGACAGTCTATTCCTCTTATCAACCGGAATTTGCAGTGTGCAGCTGTGCTGAATGGTGGTATTTGTAATTGCATATTTGACGTTATTTAAAGAGACTTTGTAATATTCCAAGCCTGGTGATGGCATGCCGACGTAGCTGTCGAGTGATGTAGTTTGCATCATCACAATAGTATTGGTTTATGTGATCAGACAGTTGACAGACAACCGACCTGTAAAGCTGAAGTGATTATCAGATGATTTCGATTGGTGGCCGGTCAGTCTGTGCACCCTTAATATAATTGCCACATAACACTGCCGAGCCAAGACCTGACCAACTGAAGCAACCCAGATCATAACCAGAGGCTTGTACGATAAGCACTACGCAGGATGGATACATCACTTTAGTGCTTCCTTTCTTACCTTAATGCACTCATCACTGGTACATGGTCAATCTTGATTTAACAGACAACACAAGCTTTATACATTGCTCCAACGTACAAATCTTTATGCTCCCTTGCAAATTGAACCGTTTGTTTCTGATTGGCCTCACTAACAAATGGATGACTATCTGACAAGCAAAATCATTGTACCACATGAATGATTAACTCTAATGAACCTTGTTAATTAACTTTAATATTTTACTGAGTCAATTTATGTACAGTAATGGTGGCTGAGGAGCTCCACAGGAAAAATAAACTTAGATGGATAATATAAGTAAAGAGGCCTGAAATTCTTCCCGATTACAATTTTTACTGCTTTTATATTCTGAACATAAAATGCCATAAAAAGTGCCCCATTCTGATTTATTCTGTTTTATGATCGAAACAACTGGAGTGAACAAAATGCTGTTTATAAATAATTATTTAATTTGATAAAATAAAATAAAAAATATCCAGCTGGCCCTGTGTGGAAATAGTAATTTGCTGCATTCTGTTCCACAGTGTACTTCGAACTGTACTACCTACACCCTGCTCTCTACTGAGGGAATGTTGGTTAAGTGAATTTCTCTTAAGAAAATTCCATCATTCGGAACACCTTGAGGAATACCTCACTTCCTCCGTGCATTACCCTAGTAACAAACACTTATACCTGTTACATACACTTATACCACAAATACCTGTTGCTGCTACTGTGAGATCACATTACTTAATGAAATATTAAATTCAAATTGAAACTCATACATACCTACATACATAATATGTATAACCTGTGATTAAATAAGATGTGACAGACACGGTCATTCCTAAAGAGATGAATACTGTACAAATTAATCAATTATTATACACGTGTGTACACAATATACACTGCTCAAAAAATAAAGAGAAGAGTAAAATAACACATCCTAGATCTGAATGAATTAAATATTCTTATTAAATACTATGTTATTTTCATAGTTGAATGTGCTGACAACAAAATCAAAATGATCAATGGAAATTAAATTTATTAACCCATGGAGGTCTGGATGTGGAGTCACAATCTAAACTCAAAAGTGAAGTGGAAAAACACATTACAGGCTGATCCAACGTTGATGTAATGTCCTTAAAACAAATCAAAATGAGGCTCAGTAGTGTGTGTGGACTCCACGTGCCTGTATGAGCTCCCTACAACACCTAGACATGCTCCTGATGAGGTGCCGGATGGTCTCCTGAGGGATCTCCTCCCAGACCTGGACTAAAGCATTCGCCAACTCCTGGACAGTTTGTGGTGCAACATGGCTTTGGTGGATGGAACGAAACATGATGTGCTCAATTGGATTCAGGTCTGGAGAAATGTCAGGCCAGTCCATAGCATCAATGCCTTCATCTTGCAGGAACTGCTGACATACTCCAGCCACATGAAGTCTAGCATTGTCTTGCATTAGGAGGAACCCAAGGCCAAGCGCACCGGCATATGGTCTCACAAGGGGTCTGAGGATCTCATCTCAGTTCCTAATGGCAGTCAGTCTACATCTGACGAGGACATGGAGGGCTGTGCGGCCCTCCAAAGAAATGCCACCCCACACCATTACTGACCCACTGCCAAACTGGTCATGCTGGAGGATGATACAGGCACCAGTGTCGAATTTGCCAATCTTGGTGTTTTCTGGCAAATGCCTAACGTCCTGCATGGTGTGGGGCTGTAAGCACAACCCCCACCTGTGAACGTCGGGCACTCATACCACCCTCATGGAGTCTGTTTCTGACCGTTTGAGCAAATACATGCACATTTGTGGCCTGCTGGAGGTCATTTTGCAGGGCTCTTGTAGTGCTCCTCCTGTTCCTCCTTGCACAAAGGCAGAGGTAGCAGTCCTGCTGCTGGGATGTTGCCCTCCTACGGCCTCCTCCACGTCACCACCTGCAGGACCACTCCTTTATTGGGGGTATCTTGCTAATTTGCCTATAATTTCCACCTGTTGTCTATCCCATTTGCACAACAGCATGTGAAATTGATTGTCAATCAGTGTTGCTTCCTAAGCGGGCAGTTTGATTTCACAGAAGTGTGACTGAGTTGGAGTTACATTGTGTTGTTTAAGTCTTCCCTTTATTTTTTGGAGCAGTGTATATACACAGTATATATATTGTAACGAGTTCGACCCATTTTGCACAGGCAGCACCATAAAGCACGAGGGAAAGGGTAATTTATTTAAGGAAAATGGGGAAGGATTGGGTTAAAGGAGGGATGTGGGCACAGGATGGTGAGCGGTGGGCAGCGTGGGCCCGCGTGGACAGAAGCTCCTGCGCAGTTCGCTCGTACTGGCTCGACAAGTCAGGGACAAAGTGATTCTGACAGTGAACACCTTTGACACCAATTTACAATACAAAGCATACCAATCCACTTGACTAAATCTGTCCCCTTTCCCAGCACTGTCAATGTGGCCAAAAACCATAACCGGTCCTAAGGAAATTAATCTTACAGTGAAATGTCTCTGCACCTTTTAATCACGAAGGGGAATCTCGATTGCTCGACTTTGGTCACAGAGCGAATTTCCCCATTCGATCCACAACACAAAAGTATTTATCTAAAAAGTATTAATAGAAAACATTAAGTAAAAATAAAACTGATTAACATGCACTTTACCTTTGAAAAGAATCAGGCTGTGTGTGTGAAGCAGAGGCAGAAGAGTGGGAAGGAAGGGGGCAGGGGTTATTGTGTAGGACAACTTTCTCACACACACACACGCACTAGTGATGGGAAGTTTGAATCATTTTAGTGACTTGGTTCTTTAATCTCATTAATCAAAATTAGTCATTTAGTTCATTTCGTTCTTTTGATCATAAATAAAATAAAATGTTTAATTTTCAATAAACAGGCCACCAAACACCCCCACAAAGTTTGGCTATAGTTCCAGTAATGAAAATATTACAATGCAGCTAATGACAGCAGCTCAACTCTCATATCTTCTGATCCGAGTCGTTCGCTCTTTTGAATCTATTGAACTGCAAACGGAAGTCACGTGACAAATAAACGGACGACTAGGACTTGAAGATTCATTGAGATGAACCGTTCAATTCTGTTTCCTGTGTACTGTCTGAAAGGGATGTCCGGATGCTAACCTGGATTGTATCCAAAAAACATAAAACCACAGCTGCCCAACTCAGTGCAGAATTAAATGTGCACTTCAACTCTCCTGTTTCCACCAAAACTGTTCGTCAGCTGCTATGGCCAAACCTTTGGTCACTCGTGCCGATGCCAAACGTTGGTTTCAAAGACGCCAGCAGCTAAAATCTTGGGCTGTGGACAATGTGAAACATGTATTGTTCTCTGATGAGTTCACCATCACCGTCAATCCCACATCTGGGGAGTTACGGTGTGGAGAAGCCCTAAAGTATTGTACAACCCAGACTGTTGCATGCCCAGAGTGAAGCATGGAGGTGGATCAGTGATGGTTTGGGCTGCAATATCATGGCATTCCCTAGGCCCTGTGTTAGATGGGTGCGTCACTACTAAGGACTACAGAACCACTCTGGAGGACCATATGCAATCAATGGTTCAAACATTGTATCCTGAAGGCGGTGCCGTGTATCAGGATGATAATGCACCAATACACACAGACTGGTGACAGAGTGGTTTTTATGAACATGAAAGTGAAGCTGAACATCTCCCATGGCCTGCACAGTCTCCAGATCTAAATATTATTGAGTCACTTTGGGGTGTTTTGGAGGTGCGAGTCAGGAAATGTTTTTCTCCACCACCATCACGTAGTGACCTGGCCACTATTCTGCAATAGACGTTTCATGGTTCATGTTCCAACCCCTGTATATATACATTTCTGTATATATACACACATACATACATGTATATACACACACACTATATATTTACCAACCCCAATAGTAACACATAAATAAAAAAAATTACTGTTTAAAAACAAAAAATATATAAACATTTTTGGAGTCAGTTTGGCGATACATGAATTGCCACATAAAAGAGTCACGATTAATTACTAAATCGATAGTCACAAACTCAACCTTCCCCAAAAGATTAAATTTTTTAGTCTACTTGCCTTTTTTTTAAAAAGTAATCTATGCTATGAAGGCCTGAAATGTTTCACTAAATTCTGTCCAGCCAGTTTTCTGTGATGCTGTGACAGAGACACAGGGACATTCAGAGACACACAGACAGAATTTTTTTCTGAAATGTAAAGATTTTAAAGAAAGAGCAAGTTCTGACCAACATACAGAAAAAAGCTTTCTTTTATTTATATATTAGATTATTATGTAATTTGAATATTATGTCATCCTTGATAATAGTGAATGGTGAATTAAATTAATGCCAGGTCTTTGTAAAAGCTCAGTGTTTCTTTCGCACTCCAGTGAAGAGCAGGAACTGTTGTGTACTTTTGCATGTCCAGTTAAGGTAAAGTGATGAACAGTTGTTCACTTGGACCCTACTCTGTTCACAGTTTCCTTTGAACTGAGCACTTTCTTAATTGCCTTGAACTTTTTCACATTTTTGAATAGTCTACCATTCGGAATCTTATAGAACTTAATATGGCTGAATTTCCAGTGCAGTCAACTACTAGCTGACTGGAATGTGGTCATAGTCTTTATTCAGTCAACCAAAGATCCAAATTTAATTTGACAATTTGTTTCAAATTTTGCTATATTCAGCAAAAGTGGGAAGCCATATTTTGGGGGGGGAAAGTAAGAAAAAAAAACTGACTCCATGTTTATCCTTTGTTACCTAGTCAAGTATATATTATATAAATATATTTCTTTTTGAAACTCTGTAGGCATTGTTATAGATTCAACAAGCAAATACATCTTTATGTTGACTGATCTAAACCAAAAACTTTTGTATATATAGCATAACTCATTTAAAGAAAAGAAGTGTTACTTGGATTACATCTGACACTGGCTATAGATGATGATGCTGCTTCTTAAATGCTCCACTCATCAAAGTAAATTGCACCATGCCATTTCTTTCTCACACTTTGATAGGAAATTGATGGATCCTCATATATTCATGTTTGCATGAAGTATTTGTGCATATTGCACTGATTGCAAGCTGTATTTGCTGCCATTGTATACTATCGAACCTGAAGTTTGGAAATGCCATTACATACATTTTTGTGAACACTAAAGTGCGCAGTTCTGTCACAGGCACGGGTGCTAAATGAGCACATGCTGGCCAGTGCAAGAGAGGTTCTGTGTCTATGGGGGAAGACAAATTATGTAAACTGAATGGACTGAATGCCTTACTTTATATCCGTCAAAATGACAGACAGCCTTCAGAATTTTCCGTCAGTGCTTTAAAATTTGGTAAATGAGGAGAATCAACAACAAATAAAAAAACTCTGACACAGGCGATGCAAAAATATATCAATAGATGACATTTACATAAAAAATTGTGTCTTCATGTTCTCTTTATCTTATATTTTGTATAACGATCTGGAGCCAGCACCTGTGACAAACATTGATTAAATCAGGGCAAATACTTTTTTACAACATTATACTGACTTAATGCATCAAGTTGCACATACATGGTTTTCATATAATGCACATACATGGTTTTCATAAAACACAGACCACCGGCATGCCAGCACCATCATTGCTGTAAAGTTTGCAAAGTTTTATCAGCTTTGATGCATTTGTACCCGTATTCCTTTGGAATCTGTTTCTCAGCGAGAAGTCAGAAGAGCTCTGACTTCCAGTGAAGCAAGCCATCACTATGTAGGAATATTGTGTGCTTTGATCCACTGTAGGGCTGGAACGATTCCTCGAGTAAATCGAGTAATTCGATTACAAAAAATGATCGAGGCAAAATCTTCTGCCTCGAAGCTTCGTTTAATTAATTTTAAAAGCTTGCGTTTTGTTTTTACGCAATTATTTGTTGACCGCACGCTTTTGACACAGCGCGCTTCCGGGTGCAAGCCGCCAGTAAACACCAACGAAGAAGAAGCGCTTAGGTCACCCACAAAGCGGAAGGAGACACATACAGTTAGCGTTGTATTGATTTGATGGCGCGTTCTGTTGCGGGCTGCAAAATGGAAGGGAGCGATAAAAATATCAGCGAGGCCAAGAAAAAACGACAGAAATTGTCAGTAAAGGCTTAAGTTATGCCTGAGATGTAGATTTGGAAACTTTTAGTTGCACAACTTAGTGTTTTTGTGTAATTATTTATTTTAATGTGTGCCTTAGTTTTTTTTTATCCTTAAAGTCATTTGAAAAACTTTT
>JAAGKR010001647.1:58274-117073 GCA_011419295.1 Clarias macrocephalus
TGGAGTCTTTTGACCAATGTAAGGCAAATCATTTTTAACACTTTTCGGGTAGCTCTCTTTCATTAACATAAAATGCTAAAGGACTAAGAACTAAAAACGCACACATATAGTCAAAGTTATAAAAGGATTTTCTCACACAATTGACAGTACACAAATGTAACATTTTTTAAAGCTAATTATTATTAGTATGCAAATGACCACTCCTATGAAGAATACAATATTTTCTCTTTTATGTCACAGTAAGGGAAACACTTCCACTCCCTAAAGGCCAACACAGAAAGGATGGTCAGTAAACTCTTCCTGCATGCCATTCGGGCCCTGAACCATAAAAGACTAATAACAAACTTGCTATTATCACACACACACACTACATTCCTGTTAAAACATATTCCTCATATGTTGCATATTTCTCCTGTGTTCACACAGTAAGAAGAGCATCTTTCACTTTAGGCCACGGACAATTACACTGCTGCCGACGCACATATTTTAACATTTTATACTACCTGTCAATAATCATACTGCTGCTGTCATATTCCACCCTATATTTCTAATTTTTTTTTTATGTACACATGTATATCTTAATACTTGTCACAGTTGTTTACACTTTTATTTTGTAAACTATGTTTCTATTCAGTTTAAACTTCTACTCACATCCTATTTTACTTTAGTAATTGTACTTTTAGCGTAAATTTCTCATTTAAAGTGTAATTACATTTTTTGGAGTTTTTTTTTTTTTCTTCAGTATCAGGCCATGGATTTCAATGCATGCCATACCATGTATGCTTCTGTAGGTGGCAAATTTGAATTTAAATTTCTTTAGTCAACTTTTCATATTTCATATTTTCCTAATATTTGTTCAAATAAATTACAATAGAAAATGTATATATACTGTATATATAGTGTTTCTTCAACTCATTTCAATGGACACATCTATCCTAATTGTCCCTTCTTGGAGGCTATTAGACTGTGCAAATGCCATTTTATTTTAATTAACACACACTCCAGTTTTTCATTGCTTGATTCCTTATGATGAATGTTTCAACCATTCCTGTCATTTTTAAACAAAAATTTATTTATTTATTTATTTTTTATTTAGGGGCAAATGCTATGAGGAATATGTTCACATTTCACCACATGCTATTTGAATTTACTGTAAACAACTATTATTCAGTGAACATATGGTCTCATTTCAGGGAACTCCGTTTCCCTGTATGCCTTTGTTGTTTGTTTATTTCATGCCCTCATTTTGTCCACCCTTATATTTTGTGTTCTGAAATCTCCAGAATGACATAAGTCATATGGGATCCAGTAAATCATCAGAAATACAGAAAAATGGAATTCTGGCAGCGTGTGTGTAAGTGCCAGCTGTAGACAGACAAGAATCATGCGGAATCGGCAGGAAGCACTCTAACTAACTAACTTCTGTGTGTGTGTGGTTGTGGTACAGAAGTACATGTATATGGAACCTAATGAACATAGTTTGTTCCTAAGTTCTGGTTGTAACCATTTGTTGACATTTGTCAATCATTTTTTTTGCACCGTCTGTTAGTGAGTTTCTTAGCTCAAGAGGTGGTGCACCGACTTTGCTGAATACTCCAACATGGGGATGACAAAAGAACTGCCAATGGACTTGAGTAATAAGGTATTTGAACTTAATAAAACAGTAAAGCCTGCAATTCCTTTATCAAACTCTGATAAAGAGGTTGAACATAAGAGTTTCTGTAGATACTAAGCCGCGGTCAGGTAGACCTAGAAAGATATTATCCACTATTGCCAGAAGAATTGTTCAGGGACGCAAAGAAAAACTCACAAACAACTTTGAGAGAAATGCAGGCTGCTCTGGGAAACAGTGGAGGTGTTGTTTCAAGGAGCATAATAAGAAAGGTATTTGAACACAAATGACCTGCATGGTCGAGTTGCCAGAAGAAAGCGGAAGTATGCCAGATAGCACCTGAACAAACCTCACAGCTTCTGAAGCTGAGTCATTTGGAGTATGCTACGTTTACAGAGAAAAGTACACCATCCCCACTGTAAAGCGTAAAGGTGGTGGATCTCTTATGTTTGGGACTGTGTATGCTCCAGTGGCATAGGGAAGTTAGTCATGGCAAGATGAATGAAGCATGTTATTAGAAAATACTGGGCGAAAATTTGCATTCTACAGCACAAAGCTGTGCAGGGGATGCTCTTGGGTGTTCCACCATAGCAATGATCCAAATTACAAGGCCAAGTTAAAAAAATATAATATCAGGCTTTTATGTTTCAGCTGAGTACATCTTTACACTCAGTATATTGAAATGATTGTTTTAATCCTACGGAAACCTGACCTGTAAATGTAAACAGTTTATTCTGACTGAAATCATACTAAATCAAACTTCTCAAAGTCGGAGTAGCACATCCAGGTAAGGCAGTAGGGAGTGATGCTACTCCTGCACATAAACATCTGTTGGAGAAAGAAATTGTCTTGGGCTCTCTGCACATGCTCCATAGTGGAAGGAAGTCAAATGCATAACAGCACAAGCTGCTAATGATGAGGCGTTGTCACCTGCCTTTGGATATCACCATACCAAATAAGGATAAAATGCATCAAAGTACAAAAACATTGTACAATTGTAACTGTAATGTTGTCCATGTTTCCACCACCAAACATGCTACCAAGTCAGCACTAATGGCTTAGTCTGTGGTGTAATAGGTCAACTAGGAAAAGGTAGTACCATCAATTTGAACAAGGGCATCGGCAAATATAACGGAGACGGAGTTTCCTACAGTCCACCTGAGCCTCCAATAACGAACTGGACTCCATGTTAACTTAAACACATCTCCTGTTATATTGAACTTCCAACCTCCTAACACACTGTATGACTGTAGAACAATCCCTGCTTTCCTAAATCACCTAAATGAGGATGGGTTCCATTGAGTCCGTTTCCTCTCAAGGTTTCTTCCTTTTGCCATCTCAGGGAGTTTTTCATTGCCACTGTCGCCATCGCCCTTGGTTTGCTCATCAGGGACTATCTGATCATTTTGATTCATACATATTTGCATTTCATACAAACTTCCCAAATTTTTATGATTGTGTAAAGCTGTTTTGCGACAATGACGATTGTTAAAAGCGCTATGCAATTAAAAATTTAATTGACCAAATCCCCTGTTCCTGAATTTGCCCAAGTCTGAAGCTGATTGTTTTGGACCTGCTTTCATCCTGCTCCCTGTCAGTAATCCAGTAAATACCTCTGCCTGTTCCCCAGACTCTGGCCTCCAACATGTCTACCAGATATCTGACTACTTGTCCTGTTTATTTGCATTGGATTTTGTCTCAGCCTCTGATTATTACCTGATCTGTAGTTTGTATAGGCAACAGTTTTCCCCACAGTCTTATCAGTTTTTCCAGGCTCATCTGTTACTTTGATTTCAGCCAGTAGGACAACTTCTGCTACTGATTCCTCACTTGATTAAATATTTTTGCTCAATTTCTACACATCATTTTACAATAAGCATTTGAAAATTATACCGGTTGTCCTTGCATTTGAAATATATAATGTTACTCAAAAATAAACATTCCTGCAAAATATTCTGTATACATCAACAATTACAGTTCTATACAGAAATCGACTGTGTGGATGCAGAAATTTTCCATTTCTTCATCATCCATCAACCAGGGATAGAAGAACATAAGTCCACTAGACATATAAAGAGGTTAGTGAAAAAGATAAAGAAAATCCAAAGATAAAAAATAAACCTGTTGTGTTTCAAATAAATTATTAGACTACTCGTTGAGTGTTGCACAAAAAACACCCTTCAGGCAAATAACATACACAATGCAGGCTTGTAAAATGCCAAGCATCAATGACCTTACATGTGGTTTATTGAGGCTATTAATATCTAATGTCTAGTGATCAAAGATGACTCCATTCAAGGAAAAGCACTATAGAATATGAAGGTGGATCTACAGTAAAATATTACGCAGTTCTGCTGATCCTGGTTTACTGTAATGAGACTGTTTCTATTTGCAGTAAATGCTTTCACCTTGTACTGATTGCTCAGTGATCATGATGTGGTCAGTAATCAATTCGAACCTGTTATTGTTGGTAAAATTTGATCTCCAAAACACCAACATTGTAAAACTATTAAGGTTATACAACTCAAATAAATAAATAAATTCAAGACATTCTCCGATTTCTTCAAAGACGTTTAATTTGACATGTGGGTTGTGGGGAAAAGATTACAATATACAGTATTTTGCTTAGATTTAAGAAAGACAGTTAATAATAAATAACCAGAGAACCTGCTGGAACCCACAGGGACATGTCAGACCTCACATAGACAGTAATCTGAACTTATAAGCAAACTGGGAACTCTGGACTTGTTAGTTTGGAATATACATTTTATCCCATAAACATTTATACATATACATGTTCCAAACTCATGATTCATTATTAGCTTGCTTAGTAGCAAAATAAACAGATTAAAATCAAATGTTCTGGCCATACCATGCCCAGATATTAAAAATGTGCTTCTATATCCACATATAAATGGTTTTAATTAATTTGGCACATGATCTATAACATTTTGCCTGTCTAGACATTCAAAATTAGTTTTCAAACCATTTAAAAACGTTATTGGTACTTTCTGGGGTTTCTTTTTTCTGTAGTGAAGTAGGATGTAACAATGATCCTCTGTTTTTATACATGTCCATATACATATAATATAAAATCTGAGTAATTTTGGTCCTCTAATGACAAAATGTACAAAAAAATATAATTTTCCAAATTCAAATCTATAACAGGTCTCAAAAGGGGTTTAGAGGACAAAATCTATATAAAATTGTATTTTAAATCTATACCTTAATTTTTATATATCATTGTCTTTTCATAAGACTTGGATGAGAGCACCTGGTCCTAGAATTTCAAAAGGGGGCTGCTATAAGCCTGTACCACTTGACTGTTTCTTGGCTCAGGTCAAAGTCTTTGAGGCTAAGAGTGATACCGCCCAAGTAGCAGTTTTCACGCAAATACTCAGCACTTAGCACATTCAGTTGCAGCTGCCTTTGCTTCAGCGTCTCCTTGCTGTAACCACTGTACACCAGCTGTGGATAAAAAGCACAGCAAAGCCACTTAAACAACAACATTGTGAACACAGGACACACACTACTATAGCCTTACTGTAAAGTATACTGTAGCAAGAACTAGAAAAAAATTTAAGTGCATATTTTTCAGCATTTAAAAGGTATGTTGATTGTACTGCAAACAAGCAAGTTAGTCAGAATAAATTCAAATCTCTCATCTATAAATGAATTCATATGCTAATAATTGATTACACAGTAGTGTCAAAAATTTAAAATTGACAACTTTTTTTCCTGTGACTATGGCGTCATATCAATAAACAGTGACGAAATCAGCATGCAATATTGTTGACAAAAAAAAAGAGACTAAAATGTGGTTTAAAAAATTAAGTAATAAAACATCAGTCTTTATTTTCGTCAACATGTACTTTTCGCCATAATTCGCTGCGATACGGTGTTCATTCATTATGGCATGAGCAGCAGTCACGGGTCACAGCATATCGGGAGGAGTCTGTGCGTGCAGTGACGGGATGTTTAACTCTCAGTCATCTTTAACTCTCCGTCATCACAGCAATATTACTCGGACGAAAGAGAAGAGCCAATATTTGGGTACTTTTTCTTCATATTGAACCGGAGAAAAAAAAGCCGATATGTAGTAATATCAAAGGGGAAACAGTATAAACACACAATTGCTGGGAAAAATACCACAAACCTGAAGAGACGCATCAAGGCATACCATTAATTTCACCCAGTTTTACAGCCTCCTTGTGGTAATTATGTTACCACATGTTAGCATAATTATATTGTGTTATATTTTATTTTATACTTAAACTGTTCCCAAACACATTAAGCTAATAGGTCAGCAAATGATTGTGAGCCATCGGGGCCATCATTACCACAGACTAAAACTAGACTAAAATGACCAGACTTTTAGTTGACTAAAACTTGATTAAACAAAAACAGGATAAGAGTGACTAAATATGATAAAAAATAAACATGGACATTTATCTCGGGACTAAGACTAAAATTGAAAATAGCTGACAAAATTAATATTATTACACAGTATATAAAAATAACCAAAAACACTGCAAACAGAACAAATCTGCTAAACACTGAATAAGTGATAAAATTCAAAGATGTGGTAACTAGGACAACTGGGACTCTTTTCAAGAATAATTTTTTGGTTCGTGAGTGCTTATGTAATCACAAATTACGGATAAACTCGTCTCCTCTTGAACAATTCATTTAAACATGGTAAATTAACAGACATTAGCAGGCATTACCATTTCATTATAAGTGGGGTTCCTGGTTTTCCTGCAGACCTTTGTTTTACGCTTTGAGGTTTTGTGAGGGTCAGGAAGCAGGTACATTTTAACATATGGACTGGGGTCTGCTCCATCATCAGACACCTGTGTGAATGGTTTTAAAAACGAATTGACAGTTCAATAACTTTATATATAAAACACACAAACACATGCAGTTGCCTTATCAGCTATTTTAGAAGTGGTTGGAACTTACAAGGTCTTTGATGTGCATAACCATAATGAAGAGTGTTCCATTTCGGTACGACACTGATAACTTCACCTCTCCCCCTACACGGCCTGTAACAGGACTTGGTGGCATCTCCTCTGGAAAATAATTACCACAAAAGAAGGTTTATATATTGTGTTATAGCACAATCCATGAGTGTAATGCGGTATGCAGACTAATAATAGTTTGATTGTGGATATTGGTAAATAAATTTCTTCTGCGATACACTAAAATTCAGACATGAACATACAGGAGCCATAGAACTGTCCAAGTGTCCTTGTCAAATAATATCCACAGAGGACAGTTCTTGCACAAACCAATACATACTTAATCAAGCAGTACCGTTGATGGTGGTCACGTTTTCAAAGATCTTTAGAAATACACTCACAGATAGGCACAGTGAAAGGCTACCTTAAGTGCCAGATTAACTGGATTCATGGTTCACGTGAAACCACTATTTGGACTTAACTCTGCACCTTGTCAATGCTCCCAACACTTGCACACGCCTATAGAACTTTGTCCTGATAATGGATTTCCCGTTTCATGTAAATCTATGGAAGAATTCATGATGGAACATATACAATTCAGACATACTCAGTACAATTAATGGGCCTGTGGCAGTCATTACTGTTTATAAACCTAAACCTAGTACTGAACAGCCATTAGTGACTATGCTACTTGGATTTTTGATGACCTGGTTACTTAAAATGCATTAAGATGCAGCATACCACATTTAAGCTTGATCAAACCTTTTTTAGAAAATGGTATGTGTGGCAACCATATTGGTTACAAATATCATTGTCTTAAATGAATATTGAGGGTCATGTTCTGTTGAGTAAATAGAAAAATTCCTAGTAATAATTTGCAAATATCATAATTATACAAACAATTATACATAATGAAAAACAATCTACTTGATAAAACTAAACTGCCTGGCCATTAAAATTGGCCTGCATAAAAAAAAAAACAAGGGAGATTGCTGATAGGATTCAAATTGTCTTAAGAACAATAAAAAGCATGATTAAACCCTGGAAGTGTTGAACCATCATATTTGAGGAAGCACAGTCGAGCACACCTGGTACTTTGAGGAGTCCGTCCAATCCCTCAGTCTTGTCATCTCTAGCAAGTGGATGGAAGAATGTGTAGATAAGATCACACTATGGAAGAGCAAACACATACTACTTAATCTTACTTTGATTATCAAATTAAAGCAGGAGTTAAAAGTGCAACAATGATGAATAAAGGAAAAAATTAATCGACATTCCTTTCAATTGACATTTAAATTGAAAGCTGTACAAGCAGATGCTTTCTTCATAAA
Organism: Clarias macrocephalus; assembly: GCA_011419295.1. Taxonomy (NCBI): domain Eukaryota; kingdom Metazoa; phylum Chordata; class Actinopteri; order Siluriformes; family Clariidae; genus Clarias; species Clarias macrocephalus. The sequence continues at coordinate 66,179 of JAAGKR010001647.1, forward strand.
TCAAGCAATTTTTTAATAATAAAAAATGTAAATGTAAAAAAAAAAAAAACATGAATGACTAAGCCTTTTTTACTGACCTGATTGACCTCTGTTGAACATTTCATGAGGCTATGTACATAAATATTCAGCTCAGCCTTTCTCTTGGATGCCACATCCTTGATGTGTTTGCGTCCAAGCACCACTTTGTTGGGGAACCTAGAAGTACAAAATTACTTTAACAAGATACAAAAGTCACACTGAAATTGATGCAGTGACTGAAAGCATGTGATGGACGGTTAAGTAGGCAACACACCCTGGAATCTTCCATAGAGGAAATATTATGGTGAGCTTGTTGTGCAGCTCTTGGAACTCATCAAAGGTACGGAAGACAAATTGGGGCTCACTCTGGAACTCTCTTAATATACGTACTACATATGTCTGTGACAAAAGAAGTGATATGAGGAAATAATTAGACAAAAAAAAATCATTTGTAAGCCACCTCAGAGTCCTTATGTTACCCTCTCATTTTCAATTTGCCTTTTAACTAGATCGCTATAATCGGATGGCTAGGTGGCTATTGGCGCATGACATGCCATGGACCAAACCACACAGACCCAGTAATGCTCACTTCTGCTTTTTATGCCAAATATTCCCTAGCACTGCAAATTTTTGTTTCTATTTATTTATTTTTTACACAAGACTCTGAGAAGGACATTATAAAATTCACATAAAATATAACTTGGACATTTAACACTACAATGAAAAAAGACTCACGTAGTGTTTATCTGGGTTGTATCGTTTCTGGAAAGAAAAGATGGAAGCATCTCTGATACGGCCATCCTGCTTTAGTGTGTATGTGCGTGGAGAGAAGGACAGGATGGGCTCATCATTAGATGGCAGGCCAGAGAAACGTAGCTGAGCAAGGTTGTGGATAAAAAAATTAAACTTTGTGGCTACACTGCCAAGACTGGACTCAATCAACCTAAGTAAAAGATTGGACAAGAAGGTTAATGTATTAGAATTCAAACGCTAAACTGATAAAATGTATTACAACTAAACTATACCTGGTAAAGAAAATGGTGGCTTCTGCATCGGTACTCTGAGGCTGCAAAGCATCATGCACATATTTCAGGTCCTGGGCTCCAGTCAGCTCAGGTAAGCCTGACTGTGTCATCTGTTCAAGTAAAAAGTACTGTTAACATACTTTTAACAAAATGGTAAAAAAAATTTTTTAAAGACTTACACATACAAATTTGAAAGATTTATTAGGATCATAGATAATAAAGCTGACAGAATATGGGATAGAAATGCACAAAAATCACACTGGCAAAACTGGCAATATTTCAAAGACTTGCCCCACATTTTGTTTCTTTCTGCAGTGTTTTGGCTTATTACCAGGGACAGCAAGTTAAGGAAGAGGCTGGAGTGTTTGCGGATCAGATTATATGCCTGAGAGCATAGGTCCACAAAGAGCTGGAAGCGGCTTGAAGGTCTCTCACCCCCATTGATGACATAAGCCATATCAGAAGTAAGGACAAACGGAGCTCGGTCTCTGCAAATACAAGATCAGAGCAAAGTATGAGCTCAGCTTAAATTAATCAAAATGATACCCAAACAGTAAGAAGTGTAATTGTTGGTAATAATGCTTCTTTAACCTTTTGAAAGTCCCAATCATCTGTGCGTGGCCAAGAAATTTGCCAAAGTCAATGTGAAACATGTGCCCTGTGGTGCGAAGCATGATGTTGTCATTGTGGCGGTCACAGATGCCAAGCAGATATGTAGCCACACAGCAGCCGGCACAAGAATAGATGAAGTTTTCTGAGGCCTGCAGAAAGATTCAAGAGCTGGTGTTGGTAAAAAAAAAAAAGTTCCCTTGGATTTTTAAATAGCAAAAGGGGGGAAAACAAGGAGTTTAGCCCTGCTAGCACACTGGCATGAGCCACCCCTGCAAAGTTACAGTATGTATAAACTCAATGATGCAATACTGTCTGTAATGCTCCATATTTGCTAGGTGTTCCTGGGGACCCCTGAGGTTCCCTGTGGTATTCCTGACTTTAAAGTATGGGGGTTGAGTAGCACTGTTGCCACCTCACAGATCCTCATGTTTTCTTCCAGAGTATGTCCGAGTTCTCCAGTTGCCCCAATCTCCCAAAAACATGCCTGGACCCCTAGATGTGAATGAGGATTTGAATTTGAGTATGGTCAGTGCCATACATTGGACAGGCATTACATTCGGTGTGTGTTCTTGGCTCATACCCACTGGTCTCTGGATAAGTTGAGAATCTAGTGACATTTTATTAAATTACATTTATGATTGACAAAATCGTACACATCATCAAATAAGGAAATCTGCTGCCCTGTAGTTCAAAAATTTCCCGGTCTCGTAACTAGCAAAAAACATCTCTACAGGATCAAAACAGGATTTAAACAGCTCTACACTAAAGACTACATGAGGTAATTTACATTTTTATTATGAAAAAAAATATAATATAATATAATATAATATAATATAATATAATATAATATAATATAATATAATATAATATAATATAATATAATATAATATATGTTATATTAACCTTCTCATATTCATCCTCAGCAGGGTTGTACTTCCGAAGCCACTCAGCCAGTGGCTTATCCTTAAAGGACCCTGTTACTCCATACTCCACCTGAATCTTCCTGAGCGTCTCTGATGATGGGACCAATTCCACCATGCCTTAACAAGCAAACATAAAATGTGTCACAAAGTAACTGAATGTTCTTTATAATTCTAAAGTGTGTGTGACACAGGCAGCCATACTCAGAACTGTAGTCCACATACAATGAGGAATTAATGCCATAACTGAGCACACTGACCTCAAAAACAATTACAGACTTAAGCCTGGTTTATAATTCTCATTAATACAGTAGAAATACAAAGTTAATCAGAATCTTTTACTTCTTTTCATTTATTCATTATCATATTCATTCAAGTGATTTATTGGTCTCTTGTTTTTCCACACCTTGCAACTAACAAAGAAAAATAGAAAAGCAATACAAGAGAAAACATAGCAACCGATTTACAGATTAAAATTTTGAAGTTTAGTTTTATGCAAAATATATGACAAAACAAAACATGCCAAATAATAACCAAAGCTATTTACTACCAAATTCAACAATGAATGTTCCTTCATGTACCTTTGTCCTTCCCAGTCGAGATACATTTGAAGTTGACAATCCGCAGGTCCAGCCCTTCCTGTAGCCAGATCCGATCCATGACCCGAATCATCTGTAGTGCCAGCATATCTTGCCTCATGTCCTCTCCCACCTATATTGTTTTATTAATTTTACATTTATTAAACTTGCCTGTAATTTTACGCAACAATTGGTTGAAAAGCGCAAGCAAGTTTTAAATTTAAATTAAGCCGGATAGCAGCTTATCTGGGAGGCTAAGGGAGGCTTCAATGCCCAACTGCCGCAGTTTTGTATAACTATTAATGTTAAAAAAATAATAATAAAATTAAAAAAAAAAAATCGACATTCTTTTAAAAATAAAGTTACACTAATTTAAGTTTAGATTTCCCACAGATGCATTGGTGATGCACTTCTAAGTTAATTGACACCTAGACATACAAGGAATATATCCAAGCATGCCTATTACCTCTCACCTTAAACATGACATTAATTTCTTCTCCCAACTGATCTGCATTGACCAGAGTAAGCTTCAGTGGAACAGCATTGGAATTGAAAAAGGAGCAGGTCTAACAAAACAACACACACAAAAAAGGCAAAGAAAAATATATCATTATTTAAACCAAGATAGCTTGTCATTGTAATTCAAAGATAACCATGTTAATGTATAGAAATTAGAACACAACAGAAATAAAATAAATTAAGTTGACTTGTACATGATGAATAAGTTAATCAGTGGCTTTATACGTCAAATTCACACATTATTAATATTTTCCAAACATCTTGCACATTTTCTGCAACACAAACAGTAGTTTATAAATACACACAGGAGCCAGATTTGTGTGGTTAACAGCAACAGAACTTGCTTTTACTTAATGACATTTACAGATAAACACTTCTTTCTAACACCAGCATTAGCATTATGAGCTCAACCCATACTGTACTACCTTGTTACCATCATGCTGTGTTAAGAAAGCATGGCCACGCATCATTTTGGTGAGGGGAAAAGTGGGCAACAACCCATATTTAGCAACCAATGGATTATAGACAGCAACTGCATAACTAGAAATTTTTGCCACCTGATATGATCTAAAATTTATTTATGACTAGGTTTTGTCACTTGTGAACATTGTTTCTCCTTGTGCTTATTTATCTGAGAAAATTTTTTAACACCAAAGGTTTACTTGGATTCTTTAAGTCTCTATGTATTCCTTCCTCGGTGTGTGAGGTTATTTTAGTGGCCACAGTATTTACTGTGGTCATAGTAAGGACTTACCTTTATGTTAAGTTCCTTGGCCACTAGACTGGGACTAAGTGGAAGTCTGCAGTTGTCCTTCTGGAAAAATAGATGCACTCCTTCTAGGCCCTCCTGAAGCACCATCTTCAGCAAGAAGTAGAGATAAAACTAAGTTATTGCATAGTATCATCATCCTTTTTTTCAGAAATGTAAATAGATCATATAATTCATGAATTTTAGACCAATTTAAATTTACATTTCACCAGGCAACAAAAGGCCTTGTCCACTGAGCTGTGGGGAAACTATTGGCTTGTTAGATGGTCAGCTGTACTGTGGTCACACTATTTCCACCTGCAGGTGAACCCATACACTTGAGGGGAGATCCTTTATTTTTTCTTACCTGTCGACTTGAACTGTTGGCCTGGCGTACTTTTTCCGCCAGTGTTCCCAGCAGTTGCACCAGGCATGCTTGCTTCTCAAATTCAACCCTTAGTCCAGAACCACACATGCAAAGCAATGCCCCAAGCACATGGCTATAGCGCTGACCAAAGACAGGCTCCTGTATGGCGTCCCTCAGCAGCCTGGAATCAATTACAATCGGTCAATCTTTCTTTCAAAAAACAAAAACATGTTACATCTCTTGAATGAAAAAAAAAAAAAAAGTTATGCAATTCAGCAACTGAATATTAACCAGTAAAGTTGGTGTGCAACGTTGACATTTCCTTGTGCTCGAGACAACAGGAACATAACCAAGGCGTTATTTAGATGGTTTTCAAACTTCAGAGCCTCAGGGTAGAAAAAAAAATGATTGTCAGCACCACTACTAACGATGGCTTAATGATCATGTGTAACAAATGGAAAAGAAGTGAAATTAATTTATGGTAACATTTTTCATGGTGTTAATGAGAACCTGTACAAGTTGAGGCAAGTAGTCAGTTAGCTCATCATCACTGCAGACCTCAATCCAGCTCACAGCCATGGCCCGAACATCTGTATCTGCAAATCTAAATATGAAACATATACTGTACTTTAGAAGTTGTAGGGATGTAAAATTACAATAAACAGCAGCACAGATTTAACATTTGTGTATAGAAATTTGTTTAGGGTTCATCCTGAGGTTTATCAACAATATGGTGAACCTGTCAGACAGTGAAAGAAAAGTGAGATATCAATGGAAAAAAAAAAAGTGATAAAACAGAAAAGGCTTGCTCGCGAAACAGATAAATCCAAAACCTGTATGGAATAAGAAAATAAACATGGCTGATTGATCCCATCTGCTCTAGGCTTCTACAGTTCTTATTCAAAAAGGGGTGGACAGTGGCCATATGATGGAACCCTCACTATTTTATCCTCCAGCGTTCTATTAATTTTCATTTTCTTGTGCAACACAAATAAATTATTTCTTAGCATAATTATTTATGCTCCAAGATAGAAAATCTAGTAAATACTAGACTATATAAAATAGTCGTCATGTATATTCTATGGCAAATTGATGATTTTCTTCTTTTTGGTAGCACTTTCAATGACTACCAAGAACAGAACATCCCACAAAAATTAACAAAATAAATAATATTAACAAAATTTAATAAATAAATAAATAAATATAAATCATGCAACAACTCTCATTTCTCATTTCATTCACATGTCTAGATCCTGGAAAAAGGTGGCTAGAGCCTACGCATTTAAAAAATTAAAAAAGAAAGAATAAAAAAGGCTAAAATTGGCCAAAACATACAAATAACATAACATTAAATAGCCACCAGTACAAATCAAAAACTCAAAGTATTGGCTCCAGATGAGAAAAAGAAAGAACCAAAGAAAAAAAAAAAAGAAGAACGAACCAAAGAAAGAATTTCTTCAAAGAAATAGCCCAGATAAAGGTTACAAATGGTTCTTCAACAAAGTGTTAGATAAGGGGCAAAAATCTTTTTCCCCTAAAACCTTTTACATTTTTTTATGTAAATGTTTTTTTTTTTTTTTTTTGGTTGCTATACCTCATTTATGGTGGAAAAAGATGTGCTTTAGATCTATTTTGTGTTATTTTATGATATCAAACAGACATTATAAGAAACCTGCTGCCTGCATAAAGGATATTTTACTTACAGCAACATTCCGGACATGTTGAAAAAGTACAGTACATTTTTATGAAATGTCTAGTAAACATTTCAATGAGGTGGTATTAAAAGGTCCTGCGTACATCGGGAGCTGTGCAACTGGTGCCTTTCTAACCACATGCGTTACCAGGTCTGCTACTTCATCATGACATGAAACTCGGCAAATTTGCCACAGAGATGTTTGACATGATTCTGCAGGTTTATAAAGATGCTGCAATGAGACGTTCGAGATATTTAGAATGGCAAAATGATGAAGCCATTCGCCAACTTGTGCAACTTGATTATCGTCTGAGAACAATCCACAACACTGCTGCCATTGTCGAAGTGTCATAGGGAACAGTCCAGGCATTCCTCACGTGGGATTTGAACATGCTCCGTGTTGCTGCCAAGTTCGTCCCCAGGCTGCTGACCCAGGAGCGGAAGAAACATTTCATTACAGTTTGCCAAGAACTCTGTCAGCCATCCTTCATGTCGTAAATCATTACCGGTGACAAAATTTGTGCATGTGTTGGGTGTATGTCTACGGCCCTTAGATGAAGCAACAGTCTTCACAGTGGGATGGCCGATCATCATCTCCTCGACCAGAAAAAGGCAAGGCAGGTCCGCAGATCAAGTGCATCATAATTTTTTTTCGACATTCACAGCAACAGAATTATGCTTCGAGAATTCATCCCCAGGGGCAAGACAGTCAATAGCAAATTCTATTGATAGGTTTTAAGGTGTCTGAGGGACAACATACGGCAAAAACAGATCTGTGGCGTACAAATCTCGAAACCTTTTGATACCCCCTCATATAACCAAAAACAAAAAATTGTAATCGAAAGCAAACTGTGTACGAATGCAATACAATTGTGTGTGTGTGTGACGTGCAAGTTTTCCTCCTCAATAACCTCCCCTCTCTCCCACAATTCTTTTCCAGGTTAATTTGCACTTGCTTTTTACCTCTTTTTGAGGATTTTGCGAAAATGTGACGATGCATTGTCGTTAAACAGAATTAACTCCTGCACTGCCTTTTTAACCTTTTTTTCTTCATGGGGGCCATTGTTGCAGTACAATTCAAAGACAAGTAACTAAACTTGGCCACAAGATAAAAAATAAATGCTTAGTGCGCGCACACACATGGTCACAATGCTTTAGTAAACAGTATACATGGATGTTGACGTATGCGCACTGAGACCAAGCATGGGAGATGACTGCAAAACACTCACAATCCAAGGTTTTACTGTATATTTATACATGGCATTTTGTTACACCACTATGGAGGTACCTACTTTGAATCTAGCAACTCTAAGGCACAGACAGGAGATAGTGGGGGCCAGTGGTGTAGAAGACTGTGGATCTCTGCTACGCTGTTCCAGGCCCAGCTGGGTGCGCTGGCTAAGATCTTAGGCAGACTCTGCTCATGTTTGTAGCAGTGGTACCGGTGCTCCCAAAGCAGCTGCATGTCTCCTTTCGCCAAAGTGCTAGAAAATAGTATTTAAAAAAATTTAATGCACTAGTTTCTCTTCCTTTAATAAGAATGATAATAATACATAAATACTCCTTATATTATGTAAGGTCATGGGGTGATCATCATTATTATTATTATTATTTACATAACATTTTATACAAAGAGAATTTTAAAGTTCAAATTTAGAAACATGCCAATTTGAAAGTTGAGTTTATTATTGAAAGTATTTCCACTTCGGGACATGGCTAAAGGCTAAATTCTCATTCTTTGAGTTTTGGGGACACCCCATTATAGATACGAGATGAGGTACTGTAAATGCCCTAATTTTGTCACATCTAACAATGATTTCACTATAGCAGCAATATGTTAAACATGCTTCAGGTATGTACAGTAAAGCAAACTGATTGTACATACAAGCTTGTACATACCTTCGTCCCATCAAAATTAGACCGTTGTAATGCTCTTTTTAAAAGCAGATAAAAAGAGCATTACAACAGTCTAATTGTGATGTGACAAAGCCATGTACAAGCTTCTTATTGACTTCAGGGGACAGAATGCCTGCAAAGGTCAGTAGGTTATTTTGCATGTTGCATGAATTAAATTCTTAAAACTGAACTTCATGCCAAAGATGACTCAATGACTAAAAGAACCTTGAAACACCATTTGGCATCCTAATTCATGGGACCCAGGTTTAAATTTGATGAAATGAGGCTTATTGATCAATATTAGCATTCATGTTATGTTGCAGGTATTATGACAATGAATTACTATTTGTGTATACATTTGCACATGACCCATCACAGCACAACTGTGAACATGATGAAGTCCCTTCTTCTTGTACGATGGAGTTATTGGATGTCATTGAGAAATAAATTTAAAAAAAATATATATATATAGTGCATGTAGGTGAAACTGGAATTCTGAAGAAAATGTGTCGCCTCCCCTACTGAATGTGCTACTTCTAAAAATTAAATAGCTAATGCACATCTATGCTTCCTAATAAAAGTCCTATAAAGGTTTGGTCAAACTACCATAAGTGGTGTAGGAGAAGCTGCAGATAGAGGAGAAGTGTGACGACTACAGATGACGTGATGCGAGACAAAAGGACTGCGAACCTGATGTGGTGGCTGTGCCTCATAAGTTGGCGACACAATGAAATGGCGTCGTCCATGACACTACATTAATTCATTATTCGTGAACTATATAATATAACTATCGTACCCTGCACTGCTGAGATTATGTCCAAGGTACTGCAGCTGATCAGAGTGGTTTCACACCAAAAGGTCTTCCTCTGCGCAAACATTCAGCTGCACCTACTGGGTTATCTGGGGTCATCGTGTAGCCACATTATTAAACCGTGGACCGTTACATTGGACAGTATTTAATTAAAAAAAAAAAAACTTTTTTCTAAGAATAAGAATGTCTAACAACTTGAGCACATCTATGATTTCTTTCTATCTGCGGACAAAACGTAATTAAGCAGATGGGTATATACCTGGAAGATGATGTCAGTGTGCAAAGCTTCTCGATCCTCTTCCGGATGTCTGGATCTGGCATTTCTAGAGACTGGAGGTTAGGGAAAGCCATCTCTGGTGGACTTACGTACAGCACATCCACTTGTGGACTGGGTAAATCTATCTGTAGTAAAATATCAATGGTTATATAATTTTAATAATTAAAATAATTTCTTGTACAAAATAACATGGTTAAATGACTTTTGTTTCAAAAATTCAAAAAGTGATGCCAATGGCAAGTTCTTTAATATGCTTAAAAATAATAATAATAAATAAAATAAATTTAAAAAAGGCATACCTGCAGTATGAGCCTCTCTTCTAGGTTCTTATTCTTTCCTGCAGGTCCAGGCAAGGAGAATGTCCACAAACTTAGCAGCTTAGACCCTCTAGCAAACATCCTACAATTTACGAATGTGTGCATTTTAAATATTTACCTCTGGTTACAGAAAAAATAACTAAAGAAAAAGGATATCAAAGGATAAATACAGACTTCTCTAGTCATAAAACATATTTCAAAAAAACAAAAATCACACATACAAATACTATATAAATTAAGATAATAAATAGTCATGGAGAAAAAGTATACTCTTCAATTTCATGTTTTTATTCATGGAATAAAAATAGTATTTTAAAAAATTGTATAAAAATAGTGCAGTCCTACCCAGCGTCTATAAATATTCAAATAACCTTAAGATGATTATATATATATAAAATAATAATAATTATTAAAAAAGCTAATTTCTGTTTCAATAGCAATACTATCATGAATTTCAATACCTCTATGGGCCACTAGAATTATGTAGCTGAAAAGGGTAAAACCAATTCTGGTGACCCATTCGATTTTAAACTCTGCCTATTCTGTTTATTCTAGACTGATTATTCTACATTTCACTTGGTCAGATTATTATAATTTAAGCTGCGTCTTCAATAAGAATAATAGTCTAATACAGTATGACCAATAAAATGAGTACAGTTTTATACAGTTATATGTATTTTAGGTGGCATAATACATTCAGAGGTTTAGTCACTCATTATTTTTTTAAAGAATTTAAGAATGATCATCAATAAACATTAATAAGATGAATATGCCTAAAAAACATACATACATACATATTTAAAACTCATATATATATATATATATATTTAATAATGATTATCATCAATAAACATTAATAAGATGAATATGCCTAAAAAACATACATATATAGCATTTTAAAACTGCAGTACTGTGCAGATATCCTGTGAATTAGATGACTGCAATATTTGTACAATATTACACAACTGCTCAGGTCACATAGTTTACAGTTGCTTCCTAACTGAGATCATCACTATACAGTGCCAGTGATCTGTTTGTTACTTGCATCTGGGTCCACTCCAAAGTAAACAAATAAACGCAAGATAAGGACAAAATGGGTATTTGTTAAGAAATAGAAGATAATCTTCAATGTGGAGTGTATGTCCATGATTAGGGCTGGAACGATTCCTCGAGTAAATCGAGTAATTCGATTACAAAAAATTATCGAGGCAAAATCTCTTTAATTTTAAAAGCTTGCGTTTTGTTTTTGCGCAATTATTTGTTGACAGCACGCTTTTGACACAGCGCGCTTCCGGGTGCAAGCCGCCAGTAAACACCAACGAAGAAGAAGCGCTTAGGTCACCCACAAAGCGGAAGGAGACACATACAGTTAGCGTTGTATTGATTTGATGGCGCGTTCTGTTGCGGGCTGCAAAATGGAAGGGAGCGATAAAAATATCAGCGAGGCCAAGAAAAAACGACAGAAATTGTCAGTAAAGGCTTAAGTTATGCCTGAGATGTAGATTTGGAAACTTTTAGTTGCACAACTTAGTGTTTTTGTGTAATTATTTATTTTAATGTGTGCCTTAGTTTTTTTTATCCTTAAAGTCATTTGAAAACCTTTTTTTTTTTGCATCCGAGAAAAGGCTTTAAAATAAGAATGCATGGTGCTGTAATGCACTTAATTAATCTCAGTCATCTTTAATACCCCTATCTCACCTACGCGGTATCGCGCGGTGGCCGGAAGTACAGTTCTTCACGAGTTTTGGCGCTGCGATTACGTTTCCATCTTTCTGCGCGAAAAATTAAATATGTTTAAGCCACCTTAAAACATGTTTAATTTTTTGGCGGACCTTGCAGAACTTTTCTGAACGTCGGCGGGCAGTTACGGCGGCTCACGGTGCCTAACACCGCATCTCACTGCGAGTCAAACCGCATAGGTGAGAGAGGGGTATAAGCTGTTCCTTGTATTGTGAATAATGACAATGTTTATTTTTGATAAAATGCTGTATGCATTTAAAAAATAAAAGGAGATTTTTCTAAAAAGAAAACCAATTAATCTTTGTTTCTCTTATATATTTTACCTTGCTGTTTAATTAAGCAAAAGTTCATTTTATCCGATTAATCAATTAAATTTTTTGGTAGAATACTCGATTACTAAAATATTCGATAGCTACAGCCCTATCCACGATATAAATCCAGCTCTACCAAACTTTTAAAAAGAGCTCATGCACAACACTGCTGTTGTTGTTGGACAACTTCTAATTGTTGGTCGCAGTTCTTTAAAAATTTCCTTTTATATTGCAAACAAGAGTTTCTTTTTTGCCATGTCACTGCTAACAGCACTGGTCTTAAAAGAGATGAAATCCTATTATGGCAAACCATTCACAGGAAAAATACAAATTATTTCAAAATGCAGGTACAGTATACTGTAGTACCGTTTTCGAAATTCTAGTATCAAAATACTGTGCAACATACTGTGTATTATATATAAAATTCAGTAAAGTTGAAGTAAAGTGAAGTTCAAATAATCACCCCTACCGTCATACCTGACGGTGTTTGTGGTGATATACTATATTTTCTACAAACACGGTACTGTGCATAATGACCAAACATATCCATCCTGGTCTCAACAATCCAAAGATTTTTTTTTTTTTCCAGTTTGCTCAGGTGTAATTTTGCAAACCTTTTGCTGCCTTATTCCATTCAGACAGAGAGGCTTATTCCTACTAACGGTTCCTTGAAAGCCCCACTTGATCAGACCTTTTCTGATTATGTCATCATAAAAAATAAATAAATAAAAAGTTTACTTGCTTACAGAGTTTCACGTTAAATTACATAGTTCACTGAATATTAAAGGATCCGGCTTAAATATTCTTTATTTGTTAAATATTTATTTATCAACAAAAACAATAGTTGATTTTGAAATGGCTTTAAAAAACTTCTTCCAGGATTGTGAGGAGCAACTGTTGCTTCTCTGAAGTCATGACTGATGTCATTTTTCCTTGAAGAACTGCTTTTATGCGAGTAATCACAACTGATTAATCCTGTACATTTCATTAGTAACACTGGCTGCTAATTACATTTTTAAATATTCTTGAAGTAGGAAGGGTGCATTAATTTTTTACCACTCGTTTTCTGAAAGTGACGATTCTTTTTCGGAAACACTGACTACATGTTGAAATCTGTTGTATTTTTGTAGTCACCTAGGATTATCTGACTCGTTACAGAAATTGCTGAGGATCCATAAGCGTATTACATTTTAGATGCCACATAAAATTAACCAGCCTAAAATATTTAATATTCAAGAAGAATGCTTCATGCCTTACCGCCTAAAATCAAAGAGAGGCATGGTCACTTTGCCCAACAGTTCTGGCCCCTTGTGCTGTTTGTTGGACTCAGGAGAACTGCTAGAATTCTGGTTGAGAACTCCATAGAGAGAGAGGCTCAAAACAGTCTCCAGTGGTACCGAGGCGACAGGGATGGGAAAATTTATCCTAAACAACAAAAAGGCACCAAGATTCATCAAATCTTTCAAGAAGCTGAATTCCTGTGTATATGCAAGATTAGAAGTATAAATAAATAAATTGGATCACTCACAGTTCATCCCATTTGATGTGATAGTAAAAACTCTTGTACGTTCCAACTTTCTTGGACTTGACAGGCTTCAAAAGATTCTCATCATTGTGCATCAGGGCACACATCACATAGTATTTTTCATAACTACACAAACAGGAAAAGGGAACAAATAACAAATGAGACTTGTGAAAAACAAAAGACAGGAAAGTAACCAAGGAAAGTAGCCAAGCTAACGCAAATGTGAGGTAAAATCATGTCATATAATAATAATAATAATAATATTATTATTATTATTATTATTATTATTATTATTATTATTATTATTAATAATAATAATAATAATAATAATAATAATAATAACAACAACAATGTACCACACACCCCTGTTTAAACCAAAAGATTTTCTTAGGTTATGTCAAACCTTTTTTTACCCATATAATAAAAACAAAGTTAAACCAAACAATAATGTTTTGGGGGAAAAAAAACAAACAAACTTGTAAAACAATAATCTGATTGAATAAAAGACATTCAAATTAGTCTATTTTGGGACAGATAGTACACGCAAGTACACAGGTTTCATGCAAATGTAAAGTTAGTATTTAACAAACACTGTTTCTGAAATTATATTACAAAATGGGTCCAGATCATTATAGATCAGCAAATATTGCAGAAATATATTGTTTATAGCTAGAATTGCTCCAAAACACAAACTCATGGGCTCATATTTAGGATCTCAAATTACTTTTCCTGCAAAAGCTTGCTATTTCTAAAGGGACACTTGCACCAAGGAAACTAAACTCACAAAGACATTACCTCGCCATTCTCGGTATGAAACATTGAATATAAAACAGGAATATACTTCTTATGTGGCCATGACTGCATTCACATACAGGTTTCATATTTTCCATTCTGATTTCATATATAAATAATTTTTTGAAAGTAGTAAATTGTTATAAAATTAGACGTCTCACATCTTGTGCTTCAAGGTTTTAAAAATTTGACCATACATAGAACCACTAAAGAGAAGTTTTTTTTCTTCTTCCATTTATGTTCTGTGCAAGCCTTTGGTGAGACTTGTGTGGCCATCACTGACTCAGATTCCTGTTCTTGGAGCAGTCTAGCATAAATGTTTTGTATACTGCATAATGAGGTTCTTGATTGCTTTAAATAATTAGTGTCCTACTAAAACACTGACATGAGAGTTCAAAATGTTTACATAAATAAAATATTAAATACACTGATGATCTGTTGGCAAGATCTTCACTTTGCATTAATTTGTGATCAGAACTAAAGTAGGATGGCAATGTAGTAAATGTAAGAATGTGGCTTTCTACACTTAAAAGTAGAACACAGTTTCATAGAAGATAAAGAACAACATTTTGCAGTGGTTAAAAAATATAATTATATTTTTATATTCAATTGTATAGGGATATAAAACTGAAATCACAAAGCTCTTACCTGCTAACCCATGCAGCAGAAAGGCCATGTATGGCAAAAAGTGTAAAGTGTACATGCTCAGTGATGCTGGATGCCTCCTGGCTGTCTCTCTGCTTTTCTGGGCGCGCTTCATCCAGTTGAGGAGGGAGGTCCAGGCAGAATGAGCACATGTAGAGTTTAACCAAATCATACAGTGCATTTGTAAGGGTCCTAAGGTGCTCCTCCACTGCGCTTGCATAACCTACCAACAGTGACATACTGTTTATACTTACTTTTACATACGTTTATAAAGCAAGATCTGTCTACCCTTGAGTTCTGTTCCCCACCGTTTAAGTGATTTTGAAAAATGCAGTATACAGTGTTTATAATCCCACTTGGATCTGTGCTGTAACAGCATCATATGAAAACAGGCTCTGTGTTAGTGTGGTTGTTCAAATAGCTTGATACATAGTTTGAAACAAACTCAATTTTATTTGTGTTTCTAATGACTTTCTTTAGTGGTTACATTTTACATTGCTCATATAGGCTCTTCATATTAATCTAACGCAGGCTTGCAGGACAACAGAAAGACACAGCAACTCTGGCAGCCTGTACTATGAAACCAAGCACTCAAGTAATTACTGTACAGTAAAAGTTTGGATTGCGAGTAATCTGGTATGCGAGTGTTTTGCAAGACAAGCAAAATTTTTAAATACATTTTAACTTAATAAACAAGCAAGGATTTAAAATACAAGTAGTACACAGATACACAGGGATTGTGGGTCATCGTCTCCATGCACCGACACGTGTGTGCGCCTAGTCAACATATGTGCGCACATGTACGGTTTACTACAACATTGTGGCCACAAGTGCATGACCGTAAAGCATAGTTATTTTTATTATTACTAGTATAGTATAGTATAGTATAGTATAGTATAGTATAGTATAGTATAGTACTCAAGTGTGCACTGATAGCTAATCAACTGATCCGCTCCCATGGTCATGTAATTGATACAAATGGACACTATTTTAACACAAACATTGTTGTGTTGGGGTGATACAGTAGATTCAAACAAATGGATTTTTTCAATCAGTGGGACCATTTGCCATAGTCTGACTTTTAAAAAGCTATTATAACATACTACTTTTTATTATATGTTTGGACACTTTCTAACTCTGTGGTCTTTCCTGATTTTTATTATTTTATTTTATTTCTACATTGCATAACGATATTAAATGCATCCAAAATATGCAACAACCTCATTTGAACAGTTGATATTAAGCTACTTTTGCTCTGTAAAGTCTTTATAACGGGTCTAACCTGAGGTGCGGTTAATTGGTGATTTTTGAGGCCGATCATTCTAAATGAACTTCTCCTCTGCAGCAGAGGTAAGTTTTGGTCTTGTTTTCCTGAGATGGCCTTCATGAGAGCTAGTTTCATCATGGTGCTTGATGTGTTTTGCAAATGCACGGGACAATACTGTTCATGCAAGAACTGTTCCAGAACAGCTGAACTTTGCGTCTTTAGATAACAACTGACATTACGTAATGTTACAGTACGTGTCATTTCATAGTTTTGGAAAAAAAAATACATTATTGTTATGTAGAAAAATACAAACTTTTGACTGTAAATGTATTAATAAAAAAAACTAATAATATTTTGTAAAGAGGTGTTTATAGTTTTATTTTTGGTTAAAAAGTTACAGTACACAAATATAATATATTATCCCAAACTCTGAGCCATTAATTCATCATGGTTATTATTAAACTGATTATTATTCTTGAATATAAACCTTAAATTGGAGAGCAGAACAAAAGCATTACAAATTTAATGATTAACAGTTACTGATACACTGCAGCTAGAAGATTGAATTTAATGCCATACTAAAGGACACTAATGTATAGAACAATGCAGTTAGATTAATCCAAGAGTGTTGTGCTTACCGTTAGTTGAACATGCTGATCTGCCATTACCCTGTTAACAAGAGGCTGCCATGAATACACAATTTAACTGTACAATTGAATTGTGTCCAAGTACCTTCCACAAAAAATTCAATCTTAGAATCTCTGACCTCTGGTGTACAGGATTTAGGAAGGTTGATTGAACGCTTCAGTTTTCGCACAGCATCAGTTATGGCTGGTGTCTCAACCTCATCCAGCAAATAACACAGATTTTTAACGATTTGGATTATTCGATCCGCTGCTTTGTATTGCGTGTTCTAATTAGTGGTGGGGGAAAAAAAAAACAGAAAATATAATAAATCACAAAATTCATCTCGTTTAGATTTGCGATAACCCTCTGTGTTGTGCTGCACCTCTTTCTGAAGACAGATGTTGACTTGGTTGTGATATTCTTCTAAATGTTCGGCAAGGCTCTCTCTAGAAAAGAAAAATATGAGATGTTACAAAGAGAAGTAAATGAAATAATTTTTTTTCTGACTGTTCTTTATCAGAGCTTGACAAGAAGACACATTCCTACCTTGTAACTGTTTTCTTAAAAGGCATGTCAGTATCACCGAGGTATGTCTTCAAGTCGATAGGTGAGCCATCATCATCCTTCTGCTGACACACACACAAAATCAATGCATAGAACACATTTAAAGGTGCATTACAATATCAAATATCACTCATTCAGGGAAGTGCTAATTTGGGATAATAGTGAAGCATTTGGGTCCTCGTTTGAAAATCCTGTAGATGGAGTGAATCCAATGGTGGAGTGCTCAACAACAACTAATTCTAGCAACTGAGTAACATAATTATTATTTAAGTTGATCACTTATAGTAAAAGAGGAAGTATCTACAGATTCTGCTATTTTTTGTCGTACAATCTGCTTTTAAGGGTTCTCAAAGATTTAGGACACGTTATATAGATGTAGAACCCAATGTGCTAAGGTAATATTTGGGAAGTGGCCAAAATTTTAACTGAGCTAAGCCTATAATTTTTTTAGCCTAGCTTCATGCACATGCTCCAAACCTAATCAAAAAGGATAAAATCAACACCAAAAAAATTGAACCTTTTGTTCCATTAAACTGAAATTCACTCGGAGCAGGGCGTGATCAAAATGGAGAGTAAAATGGATGCAAGATGTTCGCATAGCTTCATCTGCTAGATCTGCTCTGGTCTTACTTTACAGTATGGTCAATCAGGTGACATCAAAAGGAACATTCCAGCCTTGGGAACTGCCTCATTGGGGTTTAATGCGAGCCCAGCCTGTGGATCTCAGGACACCCCTCAATCAAGTCTTGCAAATCTTGCTGCCGATCATGGCTATAAATTATAATTTATAAATATAAATATTCATCTAAATATGCAGCAGCGTACTAATCAGCCATAACACCAATCAGCCACAGTACATGGATTAATAAGGCAAGAACACATTATTTAATTAATATACTCTGTGTTATAAACTGTGTACACAGAACCATAAGAACCCATGGTGTTAGAACACTTTAAATGCTCCAGATGTTCCTTATTTAGCTTTATCCTTTATTTTAATTTAGTCCAGAAGTCATATCTAATGAACATCCCAGTGCAGTCATGTGAGAATCAGTGAATTTGTGTAGCCATGACACCATTTCCAACATGATGTACATTTTTTTGGAATATAACTGACAGAACTTGGACAATTTCATATTGACAATCAAACCGACAGAAATCCAAAGTAGTGATGGAGAATTTTTAACAAGTGTTATTCATGAAATGCACGAGATTAGTTAACCATGAAGTGTAACTACCAATCAGAACTTTTGGCAGTTTGGTGTTCTAAAGAACACAAAGTGAAATGAAGTCATTCTGCTCATAATCATTGTTACTGATCTACCTGGAAAGGGTTACACTGCCATCTGCAGACAAGTATAATTCAAACACTGTACAGTGATTACAAATGAAAAGCCTTTAAGTTTTTAGTTTCCCCATCTTCATAGAAGTGAGTGTCCCAGCAAATTTAGTACAAGCGCTCAGGCTGTTTAATTCTCAAGTACTGGTAAAAACACAGTACAACAAGAAACACCTCATACCAACTGTTAAGCAGTGTGGTTGAAGTATGATTATTTGTTTCTGCCAAAGTGCTACACAGTTCATTACACTGCACTGTTCATTACTGCTGAGAACATGTTCAGTGAGCAAGCTACTTAGAGCAGCATTGAAGTAAAACAACTGTTGTAATTACACCAGATCAGCTCTAGTTTACCACTGAAAAACGGAAGTGGCGTTATTTTGCATAAAATTTGTAGCCACAGGTCTAAAATCCTGACTGTTAGAGTATAATAACAGTCCGGGGGGTACTACCATACAGTACTACTAACCATGATAAAAAATAAATAAAAAAAATGTCAGAGTGGTGAAGAAAATCCAAAGAAAAAACAGTCAGTGAACAACAACCTACACACTTCACAGAGTATTGGTAACCGGTATCACAATCCACTGTTTGAGGAAAGCCTAAAGAGCATAAATATACGAGGAATACCACAAGATGCAAACAAGTCATCAGCAGAAGACCAACCAATAAATTAAGAAATAAAATGATGAGGCAAAAAAGAAAAAAGAAACCAATCCACACAAAATCCAAAAAAGAAACAAGAAAATTGTGGTAGAATTGAAAGCAGTAATAAATCTAGCCTGCTTAGCAAATCATGGACACAATTTGTGTGTGCGCGTGTGTGGAGGGGGTATAAGGGTAGTAGTGTAGGAAGGGTAGGAAACATCAATGAAACTAGCTGACCATACAGCTATGGCAATACAACCTTAAGAATAAACAATTTATTTCACACAAACAACCCATTTGCCTTATCAGTGGGTTGAAGGCTTAATTGTTTGATGTCTATAGTGCAACAATTTGAACAACTAAAATATAAGGAAACAAACTGAGTCCAGTTTTGTTCTAGAGTTAACAGGTGAGAAGAAAAATAACACTGGTGAACAGATCTTAAAAAAGGAGACTATTGGATCAAGCCCTCACAGTCAGTACACACAACTGACTGTGCACACTTAAAATTATTCCCCCAAAACAAGAATACAACCATAATGTTTAATGTGATATTACCGTCCGAGCAAGATCTCTCTTCATGGTGCTGTGAGTGAGGAGTTGCAGCTGTATCTCAGTCTCCCACTTCCTGCAGTTCTGCACATACTCATGGCTGCCCAGACTGTGTTTACTAAGGAACAAATAGACACATCAAGCTTGGGTCTGTGGGAAAATACAACTAAATAATAATATTAAAAATAGTAGTAAAATGGCCCACTACAGGCCTATACTGCTACCCAACATTCATTGAACAGCCAGAGCATAGTAACCACAATTGTACAGCACAAATTAACAGATCATGCAGCTTAAACGAAAAGTATAAACCCTTTTGCTTTTTTTGTATAGATATCCTACAAAATTTTGCTTAATGTGGCAGTCTCACCAAACATCCTGGCTGCAAATCAGTGATATTTCCTTTTAAAATATTTTGATGCTGGTCAAATGTTCCTTGATCAAGTGTTTAATAAGACAGTCATATTTATCATTCTTTATTTGACCCTAATCGCAAGGAGAGCTGCACTGACTATGTCGCAAACCACTACGGATCTCATCCTTCCATTTTATGGACATCTCCGCAGGGGTGGAAGGTCAAGATTCTTAGACTGGGTGGCTGTGGCATTGTTTGTGCTCAAAGAAAGGGACCGACAAAGAACAAAATTCTGAACAAGCTAGCAAGTTTCCTTGAGTAAACATGAATTTGAACTAGCTTAAAAGGACTCCATCTCAACTTTCTGTGTTTGGCATGGAAGCAAAATAATAATAATAATAATAATCCTAATTGAGAAATCATTTTTGTTGCAAGAGCAATCAATCAGCAATCAGGTCCTGACTTCACTGCTTATTATTATTGCTTCATCATATCATCATCATCATCATCATCATCATCATCATTCCAAACGTTTAAAACAGTAGATCACAGAGGGAAAACCTTTAGTATGTTAACATTTTTCATACTGCAACCACTAGATGGTTCTTAAATAATTATTTGCGTTACATTATTTATTCTATTCATTTATTATATGAACTGGCTAACTTCAAAAAATTCAAGTTCTTTAATGCAGTGTTGGGCAACCTGTTGATTGTAACCAAAGCATTAATCAGCACGGAATTTTTTGTAGATTTCAGCAATCCATGTCCTGTAAATTACAGTTTGTAGCAGATTACAGTTAGCTTTACAGACAAGTTTCCATCTGAGATCACATCAACAAATGACACTATGTAGCTAACTAATGATAACTCCAAACATGTATTGTCAAGAAGACAACCGTTTAGGAAACTGTGGCTGAGCAAAGGGAAAATCTAGGAATCATTCACACACAAGAGCAAAATATGGGACAAAAGAACTTTAAATGTTTATACTCTTTAAAAGCCCAGCAGATTCTTTACTTAACATTAGCCTTCTTCTGGACAAATGCATGAAGCCTGGTCACTGATGGGGAGTCTTTAAAAGAAGCAATGAATGACGCATGATTTAGAAGGCAATCTCAAAAAGGAGAAAAAAATAGTTTGTAAGAACTCTTGCCCTTTCTTGGGAAAAGGTTTGTTCTTTAGGGGACTTTCCCAAATTCCTGAATATTTCCCACATTCCTGAATAAAAGTTGCAATCTTGAGATTGGAGGAAAGATTAGTTAGTCAGGAAGTGGGGGAATGTTCAGTATGGCCAGTTGTGTTTGGGAAGAAATCTTTACCAAGAATAAGTAAATAAATCATGGTCAATCATATTGTGCAAAACTAGGCAGAGGTGGAGGGGTGGCAAATTTCCAAATGTCGAATTCATTCACCCACAACATTCATTCACCCAGCCAAATCACTGAATTCAGGTGTTCCAATCGCTCTCAGGAGCTCAGTGAATTCCGGCATCGTACCGTGATTGGACCTGCACAGGTGGCATCCTATCAAGACATTTCCTCACTACAAAATATTCCACAGTTAACTGTTAGTGGTATTATAACAAAGGGAAGTGATGGGGAATGACAGCAACTCCGCCACGAAGTGGTAGTTCACATAATATCACAGAGCGGAGTCAGCGGACGCCGAGATGCATAGTGTACAGAAGTCACCAACTCAATAGTCAATAGCGACAGACCTCCAAACTTCATGTGGCCTTCAGATGGAGATTAGCTCAAGAACAGTGCAAAGAGAGCTTCATGGAATGGTTTTCAATGACCGAGCAGCTGCATCTAAGCTTTAGTACAATGCAAAGCATCGGATGCAGTGGTATAAAGCACATTGCCACTAGAATCTAGAGCACTTGGAGACTTGGAATGCTTTAGCATACCAAGACATATTGCACAATTTCATGCTCCCTTGGCCACTTCCTGTTCCAACATGAATACACACAAGTGCACAAAGCAAGGTCCATAAAGACATGGATGAGACATGGATTAAGAACTGTTTTGTTTGTGTGCACACACATGCGTGTGCTTGTTTGTGTGCATGTGGGCCCTGCAATGGATTGGTGCCCTGTCCAGGATGTACCCCAAATCTCCTGAAAACCATGCCCCCCGCGACCCATGAGTGAGAAAGAGAACACTGATGTTGAGTGGTTATGAGTTTCACAAAACTGTGATTACATCACCACCAAGAGCAGATTTCAAAATCTTTTGGGGACCCTTAAGACCAAGTAAAAACAATTGTGCAGCCCTACTACAGTATATGTCCAAATGTATGTGGATACATAATCATAACACCATGGACTACGGCCTTCCTTCGACTGTTGCCACAAAATAGGGGGAATTCTGATTGCATACTGTGAATTTTAGGCTGAAAGACATGGATAATGAAACATGCAAAAAGGCAGATTATTTTCCAATCTCTTACTTATATTGTTTCCATTACAGTATCATTACCAAAGTGAGAAAGATAACTATTTTTGTAGTATTTCATAACTCCTGTCCAGTCTAATAATAAAAACCCTTTTAAAATATTTTTATGGATTAGTACAGCGTGTTTGAAGTGCAAAATTAGAGAAGTTGGCTTTTTTTTCTCATTCAAACTTTTCAACCATTAATTTTTTTTAATTAATCTCAATCTTCTCTTTATGTCAAAGCCTTCAGACAAAACAAATTTGCAAACCTGGTACTATTTTTAACTGCTTTGATGATTACACACATTACCCAACCTTGATAGCATTCTCATACTAATAAAATTGAAGTAGATTATTCAAAGGACTAAGTGGCCTGCATGATAACCTTTCTCATACTAATTTAGGTCAGAAGGGGTGATTGATTCTCTGAAAGTAAAGGGGAAAGAAATTTGGCAAAGGGCATAACTACTTACTTTTGTAGGACCTGCTCCTGGCCACAAACCTTCAGGACATAGCTGCTGATGTCCACTTGGCTCAGGTCATCATGGGCCCAGCAGAGCGCCTGCATTATCAGCAGCTCCACTGGTGAACTCACTACAAGGTAGAAAATAAGACAAGGACTTGACTTCTAAAAATAATAATAATAAGCAAAATTTTAAAAAGTAAAAGGTTAATAACTCAATAAATATAATTAAATTAATGAAAGGTCCACCTTTCACCAATAATAATGGAAATAATGAAACATTGGGCACATTTGTAGTTGGTGCTAGGCCCTGCTAGGGTAAAATGGCATATATTGTATGGATATCTGAGGCAGAGAGAGGGATGTACCCCCCAAAACAGCTTTCAAAAGTTATTACATCATTTGAAATTTACACGTGTGCATTAGAATCAATTGTATTCAATTTCTGGCCAACATTTCTGACTAACATTTATTTTTATTTGATCCAATTCAATGCACTAATGTTTATTGTCTGATTTGTTTTGAAATAATAAGAACTATTAAAAAGTAATAATCTGATCAACATTAAAATGCTGTTTAATGTGTTATGGGTTGCATAAATATCATGTGTCATACAAAGCAGTGATTTCTCCTTGTTTGTTTTCCCCTGCCAATCTTCTGCTTCACATTCCAGTCCAGTAGGTGGCGGTAATGCATCAACGAGTATTTATGGAAAATGGATAATTTTCTGCAGAAGCTGTGGTATATTTTAAAGGAATTCTTAAATCTCAGCCCAGTTCGTAATTCACAATTATAGGTTTAAGTGAAACATTTAAACACAAAGGACCTTACTTGCTTGTGGGTAATAAAATCATTTGTAAACAGAAATTTTACCATCGCAAGTGAAGGTCACAGGCTGCTGGAAGTCCAAAATTTCAATGGAAACTTTCACACTGCTACTGTTGTCTCCCCCTACCTCCCTGTGAGAGATCACTGGACTCAAAACATATCCTGGATTGGTAGAAGGGTCATCAAATGAAAACTTTGATTTTAGTCTGTAAAACAAATCACAGAAAAATACTTGAAATATAGGCTTAATAAAAATGTATGTAAACAGATACTTGGTTTACTTTAGTCTAACAAACTGAATAAAATTGTTGACATGGTGTGAGACCGAAATGTCACATCACAAAAGCTATAACAGTTTCAAAATTTCACCGACAAACACAAAATCTTTCCCTTCACATGCAAATCTTGTTTTGCTTACTTTGCAATGTCTTCATGGAATGCTAAGACTTCTAGGTTCTGGCCCCAATTTTCTTGTAAAATGTCATACTTTCTGAGTGCAGTCCCACTTTCGTTCGTAACCTGTAAAACACGCATGAGGAATCACATGAGAGAAAGAAAAAAAAAGAAAAGAAAAAAAAAACACTCTAGTCAGCACTATAAAGCATGGGAAAGGATGTGTTTATCAGTATGGCACAAAGTACGAGCAAATAATGTTTAAAGACCAATACATATTTGCTTTAGATTAAATCAACAGGAAGACATATTTCTATGTTAAATTTAAAACACAAACTATACATTTTGCTGTTGTAAGGGAAAAAAAATACATTGCTCAATAGAGTTAGCGGCCTAGCACATTGCAAATAAAACTCAAATGTCCAGTTTCAGACTTTGTCTGTCGAACGTAAAGTATGAAATGCTGAATTAAATTTAAATAGTTAATCTTACTTTTTAAACCTGTACAAATTCCGTATCTCTCAAGTAATATTTGAATATTTTGATACAAAATACAAAACTTTCCTCAGAGTCGTGCTTGCCTGTTCCATTAATGTGAATTAACTGAATTAATGGAGAAAAATACATTTAAAAAAATACTATTTAAACATAGACTGCAACACGCAGAAAGCTGAACAGCATGAATTCAAACGCACATACCATTACCTGGTTTTGAAAGTATTATTTTTGCTTGGGGTTTACACTTACCAATATAAGTTCTACACATACAGTCCATCTAAATAAATAGAATACTGTGCCTTTTTGTTATAATTTGGATGATCACGGCTTAGAGCTCATGAAATTCAAAAATCCAATATCTAAAAAATATTATAACATTTTACTTTGAGTATTACAGTAAATATTGTACATCTCTTCGTCTAGTTCAGTACACACAACCATGATCATGCAGAAGACTGCTGACTTGACAGATGTCTGGACGACTGGAATGGGAAGCCACAGAGAGTCAGAGTGAGGTATCGTAGCCATTCCTTCATTTGGAATTCAAAGTCCAGAGTCTGGAGGAAGAGTGGAGAGACAGAATCCAAGATGCTTGAATCCAGGATAACGTTTCCAAAGTCGGTGATGATTTGGGGTGCCATGTCATCTGCTGCTGTTGGTCCATTCTGTTTTATCACAGACACCGACCTAGAGATTTTAGTTCACTCCATGCTTGCATCTGCTGACAAGCATTATGGAGATACCGATTTCCTTTTCCAGCAGGACCTACCACAAGCACAAAAAGTCTGCCAGCCAACTCGCCTGAAATGAACCCCATTTAGCTATGGGATATTGTCAAGGGGAAGATGAGAAACACCTGACCCAACAATACAGATAAGGCTGCCAAAGCAAGCTGGTCTTCAATAACGCCTTAGCGGTGGCACACGCTGATCACAGCCACGATATGCCGCATTGATGAAGTAATTCATATTAAAAGTAGCCCAAAGTAAGCCCATAAATTAACATACTTTTCATTGTATTGTAAATCCTTTTTTGAATGATCTTAAGAAATATTCTAATATTTTGATATACTGATGATTTAGTTGATTTCTTGCTTGCAACTCAACCTCTGGGCTTTGATAACGGACATAACATTAGGATTCTAATATTTTACTCTAATCCAACATTCTAAGACCAATTTCACAAATCTGCCATCATCTTGACTAAATTCTTAAAAAATAATTCCTTAAATTGATGTAAACCGAAGCAACCATTAAAAATTCTTTTATTTCTATTATTATAAAAACCAATTTCATTCTTTAATTCATTCATTCTTTATATTATTATAAAAACAATTCCTTATTTCCCACTGGCTATGTAACTAAATCCTCAATAGCGGTTATATCAAGCATTCATTTATTTATAACAAACACTAAGAAAGGGTGTTTGTCATAAGGCCTGTAAACCACCAACCATGGGAAACCCTTTATACCAGGGGTGTCAAACTCCGTTCCTGAAGGGCCGCAGACCCGCAGGGTTTTGTTCCAACCCTCGAGGACCTGCAGAGTTTAGCCTCAACCATAATTAAAAACACCTGATCCACCTAATCAAATCATTAAGGCTTATTTGAAAACTACATGGCATACGTTGGAGCAGGGTTGAAACAAAACCCTCCGTGTCTGCAGCCCTTCAGGAACGGAGTTTGACACCCCTGCTTTATACCATTTTTAACAGACGAATCCTTAACTAAAGTGAATTTGCAAACATGACAATTTTAACAAACTTGCAACTTGAAACATACAAAGACAATACTTTAAAGAGGTCACACAATTTTTCATGCTTCTAGTCGACACCAACATACTGTAATCCAAACTGTAATACATAAAATGTAGTAAATCAAATACAAACAGTCCCAACATCAATGTTCTTATCAGAATTGATATGGAATTACCCATGAATACATTTTTATGCCATGCTAAATTTGCTCTCAATCAACAATATCTTGCTTTGTCCTGCAAGTATGTGTGACTTCTCACTCCCATGACCTTTCCTTGAGTCTCATGGGATCCCAGTTCCAATGGTGAACTCATTACAATAGTTTCAAAACCGTTCAAAAATCTTGAATACTTATAAGTGCTTTTTATAGTACTAATGTTATTTGCATTATTTTTAGTACATTTGTGTAATTGTCATTAAGTTTAATCTTAAAACCATATATAGTTTGCATGAATGTTAGACAGTAAAAGACTACACAGTGACAGACTTGTAGTTTGAATGGTTCTCATACCTGTTCATTTTGTTTATGTAGGGAGGAGGTTTCAGGCACATGGGTCTTGGTAACTGCCATTCCTGTAGATGCCCTCCTGGGTTGACGAGGTACAGTGCACTTGTCTTTTTCCTGCGTTGAAGAACTGACCTCTGTCTCCTCTTGCAACACTGCATCCCAGGGGTCGTTTGCAGGCACAGACTCCACTATTACAGGTCCACGAAGTGCACCACGATTCTCTTCTGCCTCAACACCATGCTTGCTGAGAGGATCCAGATCCAACCAGTCAAAGACGCTAATGTTGGGGGAATCAGTAGGGTGGAATACAGGCTCCAGAGACTTAACGCTAACAGAGTTGTCATCCATCACAGAGGACCTGCCATTCCGCAAGTATTCTGAAGTGCTGGCAATCTTGTCAAAGAGCTTAGCCATTTCTGGGGTCATAACTGGCTGATGAAAGACCTGAGGATTTACTGGGTGGACTGACACATATGGGAGGAACGGTCTCTGTTGGCCAGGGAGGTGGACATGCTGGAAAGGAAAAACTGGACCCTGCAAGTTAGGCAGATTGGGCACGGTGGACTTTGAAATGGGGACCATGGACGTATTTCCAGTATATGGGCTGAAAGCTTGTCCACCCGTGTTTGCACTGATGTTGCGGTTCAACAGAGACGATGGCCTACCAAAATTATCATCCAGAAGCAGCTTCTCCAGTTCCTCATTTGTCAATGTATCTACATTAATCTCTGCAAATAAGTCTTTCTCTGCCTCCTTCTTGGGTTCTGAGTCAGGGAACACAATGAGGTCTTTCTCCAGCTGGTTGATGGAAGTTGGGAGTATGTTTGCTTGTGAATTAGGGAACACATTAACATGAGATGGATGGAGTTTTGTTTTGCATTTCCGTTCATGTTGCATTTTATTTAAGGCATCTGCCTCCATGCGCAAAGCCTCATCCTTCCCCACTGGTCCCTTTGGCCGAACCACTTTGAAATTGGCTGAACTGTCCAAATCATAGCCATTGTCACTGGACATCTGGTCCATGGTAAATTCGCCTTGCCATGAACAAGGATTATCAACAATAAAACAGGTTCAGTTTCTTACTGGAGAGAATACCTACAAGAAGATGAAAAATAAGAAAAAGACATGAAAAATTTACTGAGGCAAAGAGCTACATTTTAAATGAGTTGCACAGCATGTGATTATTGGGTACAGATATAAAATTATACACACACATATGCACACACGCACACAGTTTATATATTAAATGACCTGCTTATAAAAAGCATTCTGCTGAAACTTAGCAAAACTCATCTTCAGATTTAGATATGTCAGGTATTTCGCCAGTGACAATTTTCATAAATGTTGTCACTGTACATGACAGCAAAAGATTTGGAATGAAGCAATGAAAACATGGTTAAAATGCAGACCTTCGGCCAAAGGTGCAGTTTAACATTTGCCCTGGGACGGGGCAAACATTTTATAACTGCTATTGGGACGTGGTCCAACTTGTGAATGACTTGTTAGGCATACATAAAGTAACAGAAGATAATGACAAGCTAGCCAAAAAGCCAAACACAGAGAAACAAGTAAGTTTCTGATCACTCTGTATTAGAGATGGGAATCACCATGGAGCAGCCAATACGATATCATCACAATATACAAGTGTCGATTCCATTGGTATTGCGGTTCTATAAAAGGTTTACAATTTTATCAATAATTCTTTTTTTTTTTTCCCTACAACTTTGCAAATAATTTACCTCTACCACAAGGGGTGCTGTGCTACCCGCCATCATATGACTAGTAGGACTTGTAATATTAGGAACTGCAACATTTTACAAATTATAATAAAAATTTAATTAATTAATTAAAAATGGATTTATTTTCTAAACATTTAAAATTAATTTTAAATAACTAATCACTAGAAATCAGTGAATCGATCCCCACCCCCATCTCTACTCTGCACTAAATCACATACAAGCTGACGCCCGAGTAGCACACTTACAGTTATAAAAATATGTTAAAAGCAAAATATCAGATTTGATTCGTTACTGGTAAGCTTTCATTTTACATGTGCTCTTAAACTATTTAGTGTAAACAACTAACATTGTGTAAACTGAAAACTATAAAACATGGATGCACCTCACTCATAAACATGCACGCACAATTAGAAAATGCTCAGCAACTGGGTCACCTGTTACAGTAAGTTTATAAAAGATACATCAAATCTAACCCATGTCCTATCTAGAAGTAAACACCTTTTTTGCATCCCGTGGTTTTGTAATAAATTAATTTGAGAATACTTAGGTCATGTGACATTGTGACTCCCAGCATGCCACACACATGACATGAGTACTTAAATGAATGAATTTGTTAATCATGTCAAAGTGACATTTAATGTCATTTCAACCATGTACTTTATGTACAGTAAAACAAAACAACGTTCCTCCAGAACCATGATACCCAATAAAAATGGCACAGAACTACCTAGACTACACTTATCTTTAAAAAAAGATTAGGTCAATAGTGACAAAGTAATAAAACAGTGGATAGTGGAAATTATAGAAATTTAATGAAAATTAAATAGAATTTAATAAACTGTATCCCTTTTACAATCCGTTTTACTGCATTATATAATATTAAGTTTAGACATAACTTGAGATACAACTATTCATTTCTACAAGAATACCAAATCCAAACTGAATTTCTGAAACTGAAATTATGCAAATCCTAACAGAATTTCAACACCATGAGAAAGGCTGTTGAACTGCAATCAACGTGCGGAATGGTGATCTGTACGGAGTCCCTGGAATTCTCAAGGGTCAGTATTGGAACATTATCGGAGGGAAAAGTTCAACAATCAACAGTGCTCTTTATAGTCAGATATTTATTGAAGAGCTAAAGCCAAAAGTTTAGATTCAACGTAGACATCTGCTATCCAAGGGTGTTGTGTGATCTTGCATGACGCTGCACGTCCGCACACCTCTGCCCACACTGTCAACACGAAACATTGTTTTGAGGTGCAGAAGTGTCCTCCCTATAGGCCTGTGTGGTCCCCTGAAAGCAGCCCTATGAGGATAAAGATTCACTTCTGATGAAGAAGTAAATTGCCTGTAGGTTTGCGTTTGTGAGCGAGATGAAAGAAATGATCAAGCTGTATGACTCAATCATTCGCTAATCTCTGGTCTGCTTGTTAAACTAATAGTGTTTTGTTTTACACTATGTGAGCGTGATCTGAATGCAGTGAAATACATACAAGTGAATCACCGTCATTCAGAAATTATAGCGCATGTAGGTATGAATCATGATTGTGATTTTTTTTTTATTATATATATATATATTTTTAGATATCCTGCTGATTTTTTTTTATATTTAATATAACTGCTGAACTTCTGGAATTTACACCTACAACCTTCTCCCCCCGTGGTTGATGAGCGAGGTCAGTATAGAAAGGCCAGATTGGTTTAAGCTGACAGAAAGGCAAAAGTAATTCAGGCAACCACTTGGTACAATTACAGAAAACAAAAAAGCATTTTGGAATGCCAAACACTTTGAACTTGAGACAGACGAGCTAAAACAGTAAAAGACATTGTCAGGTTCCACTTCTACCAGCCAAAGAACTGAGGATGAAAAACTGTAAGCAGAAAAGTGAATAGTTCAGGACCGGAAAGAATGTAGCCTGATCTGATGAATGTTAATTTCTGCCGAGACACACAGATGGTAGTGTCACGCAAATTCCAGGTTTTAGTGTGCACACACTTTCTCTCTAGAACTCAGGCAATGTTTTATACACAATGCTTCAGTCATGATCCCGACACAACTTTTTTTTTTTTTTTTTTTTACCTCGTCTTCAATGCCACTTCATCTGTTTAGGTGCACAGCAGAGAAGACAAGGAAAGTTTCAGAAATGGAAACCTGGAGTCAGAGTAATTCTGATTACCAGGAGTTCTATAGTTTTGCATTTGTGAGTCTGTCAGGTGCCTCTCTGTGTCTCCTCCCTGCTTCAATATGACCTCGCTTCTAACTGCTCTGGAGAGAAAAGCAACCAAACTCGGGAACGGTGCATGAACGCTCTTATTTTTTTGGTGAACATTGAACTGAACAGATCAGTTTGCAACTAAAGAATGTGAGCATTGTTAACATGCTGGGTAATGAATGCAAGTGGCAAAGACTTTGTGCATTTGATGTCCAACATTGTTAAAACCTGTCAATTGATAGCAGCTCCCTGACAACCGTAAATCATACACAACATCCCCAAAATCCATTTTTGAGCGCATGTAAATCGATTCATGTTGTGCAAAGTAAACCCATTACTGTCCTTAGTGGATGTGGCGTTTAAACCCTCAGTATTTCTCCCTCTGTCTGACAGAGCAGTTGTGTCTCACGGTACCATGGGAGAGTTGTCAAAAAAAACAAAGACACAAAATGCTTCACCTTCAGTATAGTAAAACATACTCATGCCTGTGATCATGGCAAAGATGTTATTATTGAAACTGGGATTAAGAACTGTGTTTAATAACACATTATTAAATACTGGAAGCATAGTGGTGAACCATTATCTTTGAGAAAGAAATCTGGTCACAAAAACAACCTGCATAAGCG
Source organism: Clarias macrocephalus (assembly GCA_011419295.1). Lineage (NCBI taxonomy): Eukaryota > Metazoa > Chordata > Actinopteri > Siluriformes > Clariidae > Clarias > Clarias macrocephalus. Next base: position 97,790 of record JAAGKR010001647.1, read on the forward strand.
TGATGGGAGCTCACTTAGACATTTCGTATCTTGTTAAAAAAAAAAGAAAAAGAAAAAAAGAAAAAAAAACCTGTTTAATAGTGAAAGTAAGAGCATTTCCACATGAACTGTTGATTAAGAATGCGATGAGACCTCTAGGGTTTGGGACTAAACAGCTGTGAAGCCCTAAGAAAACCACTCATCAGTGAGGCTTATTGGGTGGAAAAAGGATCCACTTTGTTAGGGAGCATAAGGAATAGACTCTGGAACACTGAAAAAAAAGTCATGTGGTCTAATGAGTCCAGATTTAACCTGTTCCCAAGTGATGGTGCATCAGTTTAACATAGAGGCAGATTAAGTGATGCACCCATCATACCTAGTGCCTACCGTACAAGCATGTGGGGCACTGTTATGATCTGGGGTTGTATTTGTTGATCGGGTCAAGGCTCAGCAACGTTATATGCCCAAACAATTAAGTGACCTGAATATATCGAGTGACCAGGTTTTTCCATAAATGGATTTTTTAAATTCCTGATGGCACAGGCATATTCCAAGATGATGCCAGGGTTCATCATGCTCAAATTGTGAAGGGGTGGTTGAGGGAGCATGAGATGTCACTTTCACAGATGGATCGGCCACCACAGAGTCCAGACCTTAAACTCATTGAGAATCTTTGGGATGTGCCAGAGAAGGCTTTGCACAGTCGTTCGACTCTCCCATCATCAATACAGGACTTTAGTGAGAAAGTTATGTGACTCTGAACAGAAAAAATTATAGGTAATTATTTAAAGGTATTATTTAAATGATAAAAGGTAATAATTACCTTTATCAAAACAATGCCGCTGCAAATACATACATGCCATAATCAAAGCCAAACATGGTCCAAAAAATATTAGTGTGTGTGAGACTTTATTTATTTATTTTTCGGTCAGTGTAGATACCCAAGACTATACTAAACTATACCATCACAGTTTACTGTTTTATTTGACATTCAGATGGAAATTACCAAACAAAAGTATTGGCTGCACAAAAAAAAGAGACATAACCAATAATTTTAGCATGTGCATAAACCTTCTATAATCCTCTTTCTGTTACAGAAAAGATCAATAGTAAAGATAAAAAAAAGTTTAGGATAAAAGAATAATTAAATAGTGTGATTATAACATAAAAAATAAGAGGAAGTGGCTTGCCCAGCAGGAAGAAAAACAGCAAGAACGTTGCCAGCCAAGTTGACCTTTTGTATGCTTTAGCAATAACAACAAACAAAATTCAGCTAAGTTACTATAAGCAGCATTCTGCAGCATGAATGCATTGCTTGAGCACATTTAAACATTTTGTTCTTATCTGCTAAGAAGAAGGGAAGCAGGTTTCGACATGTAGAAGCATATGTATCAGTAAGAAAAAGTCAGTAGCTAGCCGATATCATTCAACACAGTTCAGTAGATTAGTGCATGTTGGTCTTGGTCACCTGAGGTGCCTGAGAACTGATCAAGTATCAGCAATGTAAGGGAAAAGCAGCAGAATCGAAAAACCTCAGTAAGAAATTAGATGAAATTGGATCTACAACATGAATTGAGGAATTTGTCCCTCTACAGTGCAACCTATGAAAACTCATGTAGAACATGACACATGACAACTGTACACACAGGAATCCAACCAGGCACCCTGAAGCATCAGCTGTATCCTTGCCTGTAAAAAATAAAAACAATACATGCTTCATTGCACTTTAAGCACAATGCTTGATCATGCCTCAGTGGAAATATTGTCAGCCTTCCATTCCATCAAATACCGCTGCATTGCCTTTCCGATAAATAGAATCATTTTAAGAATAGAACAACCTGAAGGTGATTTTTGATGTCCTCCCAAGTATATTTGCCCACCCTTTCTAAAACTCTGTGTGGAAGAACTATGCCATCCACAATCGATTAACTAGTAGCAGGCAGCTCTCTCTCATTCTACCGCTAATGTACCCATTTATTCTGGTACCGCTCATGCGCTACTGAGAGGCAGTAAATGCAGTGGATGCCAGCTGCCGTAAAAAAGAATAAGAAGGTCATACTGACCAATCCAAATGCTCTGCAGAGAAACATTTGCACGGTAAATGAGCTCTTCATTAAAGCACAGAATTTGTCAATGACCGATTTGTTTTTTAAAGAAAAAGGGGGGGGGGGGGGTTCCTGCTGGCGTGTGGCAATGGAGGAGGCTTCAGACATCAAACCGTGCCACTGGGTTTTCGGATACGTCAAGTTATCATTACTTTTAAAAGATATAAATCTTTTTACTAATCGGAATGACACTGCAAGATAACTCACAAAATGTGCATGTCAATATTACTATTTTATTTATTTATTTATTTTATTTAGGTACAACCTTAAACAACCATTAAAACATGATTTTTTGAAGCTGTGCTATTTCTTTGCCTATGTGAACTTTTTTTTACGCTTATGTTTACATGGATGTTTAAAATTAAATTTAGTTCACCATATTGCCCACGTAGTGTTGAAAAAAAAGGATGTTGCTAGCTACCACCGCAAGTATATTTTAGCCCTGTGGGGAACACAGTTATAGATTAATTTAATGTCACAGGTCTGAAAAACAAGTTAGTTCCTGTCATCAGTTAAATGATTATACTAATCTTGTTATCTCATTGACTTAAAAAAATAAAAATAAATATAAATAAACACTTAAAAAGGGCTTCACCTTTCCTTAGAGTTTTAACACCCTCATTATACTGATGTGTATTTACACTTAGTTATACACTTTGAAGCACAGTCCGTAGTTGGTTGTACACTTCATATTGATAAGATGTGTACTTTGAAATTATATTGGCTTTTGACTTAAGAATTAAACATTTATAATGATGGCGATTTAAAGTTGTTTAAATACAAAAGTATTTGGCCAAACCTGCAATGACATTGTCTCCAAATACTAACATATGACTATCCACAAGATTTTGGAGTGTTTCTGTGGGAATACGTGCCCATTCATTTTGCAGAGCATTTATGAGGTCAGACACTGTTGGATGTTGGACGAGAAGGCCTAGCTCGCAATCTCTGTTCCAGCTCATCCCAAAGGTGCTCGATGGGTTTGCTTTGTGCACTGGGGCAGTGTCATGCTGGAATAAAAAAGGACCTTCCCCAAGCTGATGCCACAAAGTTGGCTTGGTATGCTGAAGCATTAAGATTGCTGGTCAATGGGGATAAGGGGCCTGATTGAAAAAGGTTTGGGGAATACTTTTGTCCATGTACCGTATATCGACCCCATGCACTCGGTGGGTGTTGCATGTAAATAGGTCATTCACATCCAGCAAAAAAAAGCAAAAAATATAAATAAATAAAGAGAAAACAGGATGCTGTAATAACTGTAAATGTAAGTTAAAGCCTCCTCTTAATCCCTGTGTATGTTTTCCCAAAGTGTTATAATAGTAAACACTTGAATACTGAAGACTGTATACTGTATGTGGGAGGAGGTTTAGCAGGTTTCAGTTCTTCATCAACCCGTTAACGAGTTCGCTATATCTGTAACGACACAGCACACACTGTACTACACTGTACAGAGTAGTTTAAAGTGTAAAACTTCCTCACCCCATCCCCCACCTCCAAGAAGGCTTTGTTCTTTTGAGCTCTGAACTTATCTAGACTTTACAGAAAGGTAGCACGGGAAGGTAACGGTAGGCCCGGTGTCATGAGACACGACTGTTGGAGAATATCACAGTGTACAAGCTATAGGTTAACGCTAATATAACTTACTGACAGGCTGCTTCGTTCCATACCCGTGACTGCAAAGCCATTAGTTATTGTATGGAAGTTAACTCAAGTCAATATGTTACAGAATATTTAACACCCGAAATAGAATTAGGTACAAAATCGACAAAAAAGTCGTAAATGTATTAAATACGAGTTCATTAGCGGGAAAGTTCTGAACCCGATGTCAGCTAATAAACAAACAAAACTCATCAACGCTGTGACAATACGGCAAAACAATTAAATTCCATATTAACCCAAGCAAACTAATACTAGTCTTAAACAGTCGACACTAACAACAACAAAAAAAACTTCTACTTTACAACAGCTTTGTGTAATGTTTTCAAGCCTTGTTTCTGACCAAGCAGAGGAGAAAAACGACAAAAGAGAAGACGAAACTTACGAAGCCATAGCAAACGGAAGTGCCCGCAGCTCGTTCGTTTGCCAAAAGTGTTAGCGAATAAAAGCGTCCACCTTTAAACTTTCCGATGTTTTAAGCTGGACATTTCCGTAAGGCCGGAAAATTCGCTCACCTAGTCGTAGACACGTCAGTTCCTGTTGGACTCGCTGCCTAAAATGGCGCAACAGTGACTCGTTTAACGGAGCGTGTAAACGGAACCCAGTTGCAGCTTATTAAAAAGGTCTGCGCGTCCGTACCAGGCACAAACCGAACACGCCGAGTTCGAAATATTTCAAATGCGGAAATCTAATCGCGCGCGCACCTCGGGCTGTCGAGTTCTCCCGGCACACAGCACTGCTCCCAGCTCTACAACACAGAGTGACTTTTTTTTTTTTTTTTACGTCTGCAGGAGTTTTGGAGCAAAATACAAGTGCTTAAGTACCACAGTCTGCCCGATATGATCACCTAGCACCGGGATAGGAACATTACAGTACACCTCCCCTTTCATATCATTATCTATGGCAGCAGTGCAATACGTAAATCAGGCAGATGTGGGCGAGCAGCTTTGGATATGTTCGTATCAGCCATCAGAGTCAGGGAAAAATGCGATCGCAGTGATCTCAGTAATTATTGGTGCCAGCCAGTCTGGTTTAAATAGTTCTATTACTGCTTATTTGGAGATTTTCTCACTCAACAGTTTCTCAAGTTTACTCAGAATGGTGCAATGAAGAAGAAAAAAGCAGCACATTGCAGTTCTGTAGACAAAACCCCCATGGGAATAAGAGAGGTCTGCAGAGAATGGCCAGAGTGGTTCAAGCTGACAGAGAGGGTACAAAGACACAAATAACCACTCTGCTGGGACACCACTAGAGATTCTGGGCCCCTTGAAATCCTCACTCACTCTCACTGTATCGCTTTATCCTGTATACAGGGTCACAGGGGGCCTGGAACCTGTCCCAGGAAACTTAGGACACAAGGCAAGGTACACTCTGGACGGGGTGCCAACCCATTACAGGGCGCACACACACACACACACACATGCTCATTCACACACTACAGGCAATTTGGCAGTTAACCTAATCTGCAGAGTACCCTGAGGAAACCCACCAAGCATATGGAAAACATGCAAACTCCATTCAGACCCGAGACACGATTTGAACCCAGACCCTGTAGGTGCAAGGCAACAGTGCAAACCACTAAGTCACCTAATATTACCAACCCTTTTTAAGTGACGTAAGATTTTTAAGGGCGCTTACTCCCCAACTAAGGTCAAGTGTTTGAGTCCCACCTGGGTCTGCGTGGAGTTTGCATGTTTATGTCCATAGTTGATGAGACTGCTCCTGGTACTCCGGTTTCATCCCATCATCCAAAGACATGCAGACTAGACTGTTCCCAAATTGCCCAAATTGTAATGTGTGACTGACGGCATTAGCGTTTGTGCCCTGCAATGCACTGGCAACCATCCAGAATGTACCCTACCTAGTGTCCCAGGTCTCCTGGAATAGGCTCCAGAATAAACTACAGGATTGTGAGATTAAAGTTCACTTTCACTGATGAAGGCTTGGATCAAAACAGTTAGTGGCAATTTCAGTCCAGAACTATTAAGAGAGAACAGTTAGGTATACTTACAAAAATATCACAAAGCAAAAGTAATTTCAAACTGGCTTAATCAACCTGACTATAAGTTCAATGTTCTTCAATAGCCTTCCCAGTTCCACTTCCCTGAAAAAAATGGAGGAATTACATAATGCAATCAATTCAACATGCACCAGAATCTTAAAACAATGCTTCAAACATCTTCTTTAATTCATTTTAGAGCAAAGTCAGGCACTACCCTGTATTACTTAAGCATACCCAATAAAGTGTTAAGTGAGTGTAGTATATACTGTTCACTGCCAGGTCAAAAAAAAAAAAAAAAAAAGTCACACACTAATATTTTTTTGGACCGCCAACATTCACTGTAGCAGTGTTTATGCAATGTCAAATTTATTTCCATGCAGTCACTGAGTTGCAGAGTCACTTTAATTTTTCTCCTTGATCATTTATTGGTGATTGAAAAGTCAGACCATTGCAAAAAGCTTTCTTCAGCACATGCCAAAGATTAAATTGAGGTCTGTGTGTAAAATGATCTCTTTTGCTCCCTGAACGTGTCTTTCACAATATGAGCTTGATGAATCCTGATATTTTCATCTTGGAATATGCCCATGCCATCAGGAAAGAAAAAAAAAAACAATTAAGGAAAAAAACTGGTAATTTACAGTAGTACATTCAGGTAGTCAGCTGACCTCATTTTTTAGGCACATTGCTAAACCTAGCCTTGACAAACAGAAGCAACCCCAAATTATAACACTGCCCCTGAATGCTTGTGCGATAGGCACTAGACATGATGGGTGCATCACTTCATCTGCCTCTCTTCTTACCCTGAACACTGGACTCAGCAGATGAGCCCACAGTCTATTCTTTATACTCCCTAGCAAACTGAAGCCTTTTTCTGATTAGCCTAAATGATAAGTGCTTTTCTTAAGGCTCCATAGCTGTTTAATCCCAATCCATTGAGTTCTCTTTGCATTGTACGTGTGAAAATGCTCTTAATTTCATTATTAGACATAGCCATTAGTTGTACTGTTGTTTGTTTTATAATTTGATTTCACCAGTCATTTAAGTGATCTCCGATAACGATCATTAAAATTTATTCCGATCACATTTCTTCCTTGAAGTTGATGTTTCATCACTATCCTTCCAGGTTTTAATAATGTGTTTTTCAGTTCGTGACCCAGTTTTAGTAGTTTCAGCAAACTCCTTAGTTATTTGCTTGATGCAGGACAATAATTTGACCTTTCTGGAACAGAGTATCATATTTGCCACAACCACAGGATATGTATTCTGCCATGGTTGCTTAAGAAATGAGAAGCTACTTACTGTATCAGTTAGGGTTAAATAACTTGTTGCCACCTGAAACACATTAATCACTCCAGTAATTATACAAAAGAAAGCTCTTATCTATTTGCTTAGTTAAATCCAGGTAGTGACTTTTTTCTTTTGGCCGTGCAGTGCATGATAAAACTTTTATACCCATTAACCACATATTAAGTAAATAGTCTTGAAAGAATATCCTGCTAAAAAAAAAAATAAAGTCAAATTAATGGTACAGTAGGTATTTTTATTTATTAAAATTAAGTATAAATAGCCCCTAAACTTATCTCATGCCTAAAAACTGACCTTCTGGAAAAACTACAATTTAACAGTTTTGATGTAACAATTTCAACTTCTGACTTGCTAACATGGTTTTACGGTTATAGTAATATCACTGCCTGTTGGTTTGGTACAGGACAAAACTGTCCAACTTTAAAATCCTAACAAAAATGAAACAATAGGCACAGATAAGGACAGTGCAGTGACACCAAGTACACATTCCTAGATTAAATAAAGTGCGAGAAGATATTGTAATATAATTATAGTAGCAAATGAGGTCAGATTTAATGTGTAAAATATAACATAACCTTTAAAGCAGCAATAATGTGGGTGGTGAATATGGTAGAGCATTCTGTGTGGAGACTTTTAGCAGCAGTTCAAGAATGAAACATTCAATAATTGATTTAAGTATTAGTGTTTTGTGCATGTGTGTTTGTCGGTATGTCAGTCCAGTCCCTGGATATCGAGAAGTCTGATGGCTTGGGGAAGAAACTGTTCACGAATGCTTTGGTATCTTTGGCCAAATGGTGAAAAGTTTGTGTGAAGTGTACGTGAGCTCATCCACGATGATGGTAGATTTGCTGATGCAGCTGCAGCGTGTGGTGTAACTGTCTATGATGGAGGAGAGAGAGCTATCTTGAAAGTCTTGATCTTCACTCTCTGCTGCATGCAAGAAAAGCAGTTATACAGCTTGTCAGGATTGGCGTCTATTCCCTTTGTAGCATTTGGTGAGGTGGAAGATTGGCTTTTCTCAGCCAGGTGGGCTTTATTTTGGGGCTGGTGGTGATGAACCAGCTACATTTCTTCAGCAGGAGAACATCAATGGATTTGGTGATCCCCACAGTTGTCACTGATGTGCCATTGATGTTCAGTAGAAAGTAGTCATTCTGTGTTATTCTGAAGTGAACAACCATCTCCTTAATTTTGTCATGTTCAGAGGCATGTTGTTGGCTCTGCTCCAGTTTTTTAGTCAGTGCAGTTTCTCTCTAAGTAGAAGTAAGACATCAGACTCGATGATGTGATTTGAGCTGTGCATTGCTGCACAATCATTAGTCAATGGAGTGTGGCTCGGTGCTCAGTGTGGTGATGCCAAGTCCAGGATCCAGTTGCAGAGGGATTCTGTGCAGTCATCCATGGCTTCTGGTTGGAGTGTGGAGACGGTGACGGTACTAGTAGATAAACAAAGTTGTGGTCTGAAGTCATCATGCTACATCTATTATCACTCACATCATTAATAAACACCAGGGACTAGGTTCCATTGCCCATGCCATAACCCTGCCTCCGCCATGTTTGAAAGATGATGTGGTATGCTCATACAATTTAATCTGGATACATCTGTCCAAATAATCCTGTTCCAGACCTGTGCAAGGTTTTTTAAAGGTGGTTTTCAAAGTCTTATCTTGCTTTTTTGTTCTTGAGTATGTAGGGTAGGATGACTAGACAGAAGCCTTTTCTTAGGTTACATACCTGGGGAATTTTTTCTTTCTTTGCAAATGCACTAATTTAAGGACAGAATTTTACAATGTGTTGAAATCAAATAGCATGACTTTTACCCACAAAACCTTTTCATAATTGCTATTTTATTGTTAATTCTGTAGGAAATGTTCACTGCCTGGCCAAAAAAGTCACTATTTGGATTTTGGTGAATACTTAATAGCCTTTGATTGGATCATTATGGCAATGATTCATATTTATCGGCAGGCACTTGTTCTTTTAACTGCAACTGATGCAGCGAGAAGATTCTTTCTTAAACAACTATGTTGGAAGACATATATGTGGTTGTGGAAAATATGTTAATATGCTTCCAAAGAGTCAAATTATGGGCCTGCATTAACCAAAGAAAACAACTGAGATGCTGAAATTACTGGAATTGGGTGAAGAACTGTCCAACACATTTTTAATACTTCGCAGGATAGTGCTGAACTAATAAGTTTGCAAAAGAAATGTGGTCGGAAAACATGATGAATGCCCGTGATCAAAGATCACTTAAACGTATGGTGAAGTTGGATTACATTTTACATTAAGGCATTTGGCAGATGGTCTTATCCTGAGCGACTTACAAAAGTGCTTTGTAGTTTCCATCATTGGATAGATCTATACACTGGGTTACTAGGTTACTAACTAAGAACTATCAGTCAAACCATGTTGGGAAGTTGTTTTTTTTTTGAAGGGGACAGGGAGAGATTCGCCCAAGTACTGAAGAAACAGATATGTCTCAAGTCGTCGTTTAAAGATTGCCAGAGACTCAGCTGTACGGACATCTAGAGGAAGTTATTGTCACCACACACGCTAGAGCAGAAAAGATTCTCGATTCTGAGAGATGGTGGGACAAGCCGACCAGTGCTGGAGGATCGGGGGGAACGTGGTGCAGTGCAAGGTGTGACTAGAGCTGAGAGATAGGTGGGTACTGGGCAGTTTTTGGCTTTGTCATCGAGCATCAGGATTTTTAATTTGACGTGGCCAGCTACATGAAACCAGTGCAGAGAGCGGAGAAGTGGGGTATTGTGGGAGAACTTGGGATGGTTGAAAACAAGACTTGGTGGATCAGATGCAGAGGATGATTGGTGGACACAGGTAGACCTTCCAGGAGTGAGTTGTAGTAGTCTATTCTTGAAATAACAAGAGACTGAACAAGCAGCTGAGTAGCCTTTGACGCGAGAAACGGGTGAATTCTTTTGATGTTGTGAAAAGAAATCGACAAGAGCGAGTAAGGTTAGCAATGTGTGGAGAAAATGACAGTTGATCATAAAACATAAACTGAAGAAATCACAGGTATGTTAAAAGTAAAAGTAGGAGCATTTTGCACACATTTGGTGTGATGGGAACTCATTGAATTGGGAATGAATAAATGCATGGCCATAAGATTACCACTTCTTAGTGAGACTAATCAGAAAAAGGGTAACGTAAAAAAGGTATGTGGGCTGATATATTTACCATATTCCAGAATGTGTGAGTGTATCAGGGTAAGAAGGGAAGCTAATGAAGCGATGTACCAAACATGCTTAGTGCTCACTGGACAAGCCTCTGGAAGCAGTATTATGATATGGGGTTGCTTCAATTGGTCAGGTCTACTGTAGGTTCAGCAACATTATGACATGTGACAATAAAATGAACTCAGCTGACTTCCTGAATGTAATGAATGGTCAGACATATTCCGGACACAGATTGTGAAAATGTGATTTTGGGAGCATGAGGAATAATTTTCACACATAAATTGGACATTACATTGCATGCTGTAAATTGCTTCAACTTTTTTTTTTTTAGGTTATTTACATTTACATTTAGGGATTTGACAGACACTCTTATCCAGAGCGACTTCCTTTGAAGTGCTTTGAAGTTTCCGTCAGTTTTTAACCATCAAGGTGTAGGTTTTGGTCTAACACAAAAAGGGATGTTTCACAGTTTAGTAACGGCTATACAGAAAAAAGAACAATCCACTTTGTACTTTCGTTGTATCTTTGTGCCAATCATGCCACATAAACTTCATTCCACAGTGTCAGATAGTTTAATCGGATCACCGAGATACAGCATTTCTTCATGAACAGCCTGTCCACATATTTGCTATGCTTATGTCATGTTTTAAGTAGTATTGTTTATCTGTTAAGTGAATACCAACTTAGAGATCCAGGATTGTATTCATAAAGCTTATATGAATCCTCTCAGAGAGCTCCTAACTTAGCTTGAAAACATCTAACAAGGAGTCTTAGCTTACAGTAGTTATTTAGGAGCAAACTCAGAGCAACTGTGAGCAAGGAAAAGACACTCTAGAAACTCTAATCTCATTGAGGAGGCAGGCCTGAACCCATGGCTAAGTATGACACGTTCTTCTAAAGACTGTGACTGGTTGTGCATTCGTGATCTTAATCATGGTATATTATAAGCCTTTGCTTTGAAACAATAGTCCTATTTGTCAATTTTGCCGTATTCACACATACATCAATCAGCCATAACATTATGACCACCTTCTCAATATTGAGTAGGTCCCCCTTTTGCCTCAGGAATGTGTGCTTTCGGACACATTTCTATCCAAACCAGCATTAGCTTATTTCTTCAGCCTGAGCTACACCAGCTCTTCTACTGGATTTGAGTACACGGGCCAACTTTCACTCCCCAAATGTATCAGTGAGCCTTGGCCCCCCATGACCCCTTGGCCAGCTCACTGGTTTCTTTTCCTTGAAAAATTTTTGTAGGTCCTGACCAGGGACATCCCACAAGAGCTGCAAGGGGGACCAGTTTGGTCTTTGTTACAGTAGCTACTGCAGTCATATGAATGAAACATCACATGAGTGAAGTACGGAATGAAATTATGTAAGTGTCTGCAGTGGTGTTATTTTCCCCTGATTTAAAGTACAAGTTAGTACTTATTTTCATGTGTAAACAAGAACAAGAAATGTGCAACATATGAGCTGTGGGCAAATGTGCAATGTGGCAAGTACTGTATTCAAACACAGGTTGGGAGGAAATAAAAGCAGGTCCGATCAGTTTAGAGCTTGAATTGCAAGAATAGCCTACGGTTAGAAGCTCTTCCTCATTCTCTCTGTATTGGCCTTCAGGACGCAGAAGTGTTTTCTTGACCGCAAAAGAGAGGACAATCTATTGCTGGGGTGGCTGAGGTTCTTCTGGCCTTGGTCCAGCACTGCTTGCTGTAGATTGACTGCAGGTCTGGGAGTGTGGTGTGAACATCAAGGTACTGGAAGCTTTTAACACTCTCCACTGGGGTCTCGTTGATGGCAGAGGCTTGGTAGTTCCTCTACTGCTTTGTTCTGAAGTCCACTATCAACTCTTTTGTCTTGCTGATATTCAGGAGGAGGTTGTTCCTCTGGCATCAGTTCTCAAGGTTTCTACTCTACTCCAGGTTAGCCTTCTCACTGTTGTCACTGATCAAGCCTACCACAAAGGTGTTGTCAGCTAACTTGATGGTGGTGGAGTTGGTAGTGGCCATGCAGTCGTACATGTACAGTGAGTACAGCAGGGGCTCAGGACACAACCCTGGGGGCTGCAGTGCTGGGGGAGAGGGGTGCTGTGGTCTACCAGTGAGGAAGTTGGCGATCCATTGACACAGAGGTGGACTGAATCCCAGGTCTTCCAGCTTGATGGTGACTGTGGAGGGAATTATAGAATGAAAAAATTAATTGTAAACAACAAATAGCATTATTAATTTATAATTCCCCTTTCCTAGTGTAAGTTATCTTTTATCGAAGTTAAAAAATATATCCATTTGCTTTTTTTTCATATCAAAACATTAGCTATATTCAATTTGAAGCCAAATTTTAAACCTTGTCTGCGTTACGTCTACCTGGGCCCGTATTCACAAAGCTTCTTAAGCCTAAAAGTTGCTTCTAGTGACGAAATTCTAAGAAAAATCTTAGAATTATGGCATTTTCTTAGAATTTCCCCTTAAATTTAGAATTAAATCTTAGTAAAGATAAAAATTATTCACAAAACATCTTAGCCATAAAAACAGCTCCTAAGGTAAAATTAGTTAAGATGGGGGGGCCTTTAAAGAGGTTTAAGAGTTTCTCTAGCAGAGGACAAAATGACGGAAGTAAGAAATATTCTGGACGTAAAGCTAAAAGTATCCATTTTGGTTTTCTTGTTGTTTTACTTCCAGCTCTCTTGGATTATTGGCTACATACCATCCAAAAGTGCAACTTAAATAAACTGCCCTGCCATCATGTAAATTGTAAAAGCTGAGACATTTTGCTCCCATCAATCTAAAATGGATTACAAGTAATAAAATCAGTACAGTAAATAAATATGAGAACTTAAATATAGTACCTACTGTGTGGAAATTGGTTGCTTCAAAAGTAGACACATTTTCAACATTTGGGTGTTTAATTATCTTTAATACATTTGGCCTAGAAACTTTGCATAAAGTATCCTGTAGTCATGATAATACAATTTCTTCATATACAAAAATTATGATTTCACTGTTTGTTCTATTATCACATATTCTGTCTTCACAAAGAGCTCATTTCAAAACCTTTGCCAAGGTCAGAGGTTATTTTTTTATTAACCAATCACAGTCCTTGAATTGCTGTATCATCCCTAGCAACAGGGTCAACCACACCTCCTCACTAAGATAAAAGTTTTTCTACTTTCCTTACTCAGAGTTGCTTTAAAAAGTTTCCTAAATCACTTTTAGTCTAGGACCCCCAGCTAGGAGTTTTTAAGCTAAGATAGGCGCTATCTGAGGGAATTCTAAAAAGCTTTGTGAATACAGCCCTGGAGTTTATAGCCTGATTTATTCTTCTGTGTCAAGTCTATGCAGAGCCTATGCAATAGGCTACACAAGCACCTTAGACGTTACACACATTTATACAATTGTGTTGGTGTGTTTGTTTCGCTCTGCAATTATACCGCCAAACAGCTAGATGGCAGTTGGGTCTCTATGCCACTGTGCTGAGTCACTTCGCCGCTCTCTGGTGCATTTACTTTGGAATGCAGATGGGCTGAAATTCTCTAGGCCTTATTCTCTCAAACAAAACTGGAATAAAAACTTTTTTGTTCTTTACTTTATCTTTCTTTAAGAAACACATAAAAGCATTTAGAAAATGTTAAGCATTTTGATGTGTTTTGTGTGTGATTTCTGTTTTCTGACATAAGAAACTACTTTGAATATTCAGCGAATATTGATACAATTAAAGTAGAAAAAGAGAGAGAGGGGTGCATATCAGGCTTTGTTGCAGGGTGACAACTCTTGTTGTGGTAGAGTTGAGTATAAAGTTTTGTTTGAGAGAATTTAATCAGAGTAGCCTTAAGGCTTGAAATGAAACTGATAGTTTCCCTTGGGAATTTTTCTGGGTTTGTGGTGAGGTTGGTTATTCACGTCTAACTGCTACAGTACTTGTTATTGACAAGGCTATACCTGTCTCAGTTTTGGGGCAGATAACTTGTTTTGGCATGTACTTTTTCTTCTTGTATTATTGTTGTTGGTAATTTAATGTTTTTTTTTGTGTGTGTGTGTGTGTGTGTGTGTGTGTGTGTGTGTGTGTGTGTGTGTGTGTGTTTTTAGCCTAGCCTGATATAATTGATGAGTTTTTAATTGTTGATTAAAATGCTCTGTGGTCGTTCTGTTAGAATTATATTTGACAATTGTTATATTCGATGTCTATTTTAATCAGAGTAGTCCATGTTATGCATGAACGCTTGAGTGCATGAGTGCTTGCGGCATAAAACAAAGAAAAGTGTCAATGTGGTGTGACCATAAAAACTTTGTACCACATAATTATGCTTTCTTAAAAACTGTGAAATTCTTAATAAAACGCAATTAAATAGATGGGCATAATCTCATCATAATGAAACACCAATGTTTTTGGTCTAACAAATAATTTGGGGAACTATTTAAGTCAAGTCAACTTCCTGAAATGTCAGGGTATTGTAGCCAACTTTCAGGGAGCCATTTTGCTGATAACATGCAAGATGGCGATGTGTCAGGAAATAATTTTTCTAAAAGGACCCCTGATTACAAAAATTACTGCATGTAGACATGGCCAGTAGTACCATTAGTACCAGTAGTTTAGGGTGTTAATCAAAGCTGTATTATTTCACAGTGTTATTAGGAAATGTTTCAGTATTAAACACTGTAAGGCAAGTCTAAAGCCATTTTGTTGTTTTAACCTTTAAGTACTTTATAACAATTTTGAACCTAATTTTTAAAATCATAGATACCAATTTCAAACAGGAAAAGTGGCTCGTCACAGAGCAAAATTAATGCCAAAAGACATGAGGAAGTGAGAGTGAAATGTGTAATGGAAAGAAATAATGGTATTTACATTTTATTTTTCTATCTCATATGTATTTATAGGCAGAACGTTGGTTTCCTCCAAGTACTCTGGTTTCCTCCCACTGTCCAAAGACATACAGATTAGGCTAATTGGCGTTGTCAAACTGTGTGTGAATCAGTGTTTGAGTGAGTGCCCTTTGTTGGATTGGCATCCCGTTCAGGGTGTCTCCTAAATTGTGCCCCAAATCCCCTGCAACCTTGTATACAGGATAAAGCAGAATAGATGATGAATGAGTGAGATATGTATTTATCTAATGGAAAATGGTGCTTGCTGACATTCTCAATTTAATTCCAACATCTAGCAAATTTAGCATGTAGCCAGTCTTGAGCTAATGCAAAATACCCTATATAATTACAAATATGTGCAGGTAGTTGTAGAGAAGCCACTAGAAAAGAAAAGAAAGAGCAAATAAAGCACTCTGCTCAAAAAGAGTGAAAGACTGACATTTGAACTTTTGAGATTTGACATTTGAAACTTAAAAGGGAACTACAGGCAACAAAGCAAAAGACAAGAAAGATATAGGGATAACTTGAGATGTAGAAGAGAGACAAGAAAGTCATTAAGAATTAAGACCCAAATTTTATGTGGAATACAATCCTATGACTGTTTCAAATTGCACAAAGTCTGTCAAATATTACAAAAAAATACATGTTAAGGAAAAACATGTAAAAGTACAATTCAGATGGTCCTGCTACCATTCTTTTTGGATTTTGTGCATTTGCATGTATTGAAGGTTGACAAAATAGTAAAAAAAAAAAAAAAAATTTAGCTTTGTGATTGATATTTCCAGACACATAAAATCTTTTCTTTTGTAAAAAAAAAAAAAAAAAAATATATATATATATATATATATATATATATATATATATATATAGTACAGACCAAGGACACACCTTCTCATTCAAAGAGTTTTCTTTATTGTGTTCTTTAGCCCAAACAAGTCTCTTCTGCTTGTTGCCTGTCCTTAGCAGTGGTTTCCTAGCAGATATTCTACCATGAAGGCCTGATTCACACAGTCTCCTCTTAACAGTTGTTCTAGAGATGTGTCTGCTGCTAGAACTCTGTGTGGCATTGACCTGCTCTCTGATCTGAGCTGTTGTTAACCTGTGATTTCTGAGGCTGGTGACTTGGATGAACTTATCCTCCGCAGCAGAGGTGACTCTTGGTCTTCCTTTCTTGGGGCGGTCCGTATGTGAGCCAGTTCCTTTTTGTAGCACTTGATGGTTTTTGTGACTGCACTTGGGGACACTTTCAAAGTTTTCCTAATTTTTCAGACTGACTGACCTTCATTTCTTAAAGTAATGATGGCCACTCGTTTTTCTTTACTTAGCTGCTTTTTTCTTGCCATAATACAAATTCAAATTCTTTGAATGAGAAGGTGTGTCCAAACTTTTGGTCTGTATATATATATATCTTTGTGATGTATCAAGAGTCACGGTATCCAGGGTAATGTCAGCACACCACTAAGAAGGACGAACTCTGGACGACACTTTGATGAGTCCACATTCACTGTCTTTCCCACATCCGGGAGAGTTAGGGTGTGGAGGTGCCCCAAAGAAGCGTACCACCCAGACTGTTGCATGCCCAGAGTGAAGTATGGAGGTGGATCAGTGATGGTTTGGGCAGCAATATCATGGAATTCCCTAGTCCCAATACTTGTGCTAGATGGGTGCGCCACTGCCAAGGACTACCGAACCATTCTGGAGGATCATATGCACCCAATGGTTCAAACATTGTATCCTGAAGGCGGTGCCGTGTATCAGGATGATAATGCACCAATACACACAGCAAGACTGGTGACAGAGTGGTTTGATGAACATGAAAGTGAAGTTGAACATCTCCCATGGCCTGCACAGTCACCAGATCTAAATATTATTGAGCCACTTTGGAGTGTTTTGGAGGAGTGAGTCAGGAAACGTTTTCCTCCATCAGCGTCACGTAGTGACCTGGCCACTATTCTGCAAGAGCAATGGCTCAAAATCCCTATGGCCACTGTACAGGACTTGTATCTGTCATTCCCAAGACGAAATGATCCTGTATTGGCTGCAAAAGGAGGCCCTACACCACTACACACTAATGAATTATTGTGGTCTAAAACCAGTTTCAGTTTCATTGTCCGACCCCTGTATATACAGAGGGGCAAAAAAGTATTTAGTCAGCCACCAATTTTGCAAGTTCTCCCACTTAAAAAGATAAGAGAGGCCTGTAATTTTCATCATAGGTATACTTCAACTATGAGAGACAAAATAAGAAAAATCACATTGTAGGATTTTTAAAGAATTTATTTGCAAATTATGGTGGAAAATAAGTATTTGCTCAATAACAAAATTTCATTTCCATACTTTGTTATATACCCTGTTGGCAATGACAGAGGTCAAACGTTTTCTGTATGTCTTCAAAGGTTTTCACACACTGTTGCTGGTATTTTGGCCCATTCCTCCATGCAGATCTCCTCTAGAGCAGGGATGTTTTTGTCGCTGGGCAACACGGACAAGTTGTGTTTTTACCAAAAAGTTCTATTTTAGTTTCATCTGACCATATGACATTCTCCCAGTCCTCATCTGGATCATCCAAATGCACTCTAGCAAACTTCAGATGCACCTGGACATGTACTGGCTTAAGCAGGGGGACACGCCTGGAACTGCAGGATTTGAGTCCCTGGCGGCGCAGTGTGTTACTGATGGTAGCCTTTGTTACTTTGGTCCCAGCTCTCTGCAGGTCATTCACTAGGTCCCCCCCATGTGGTTCTGGGATTTTTGCTCACAGTTCATGTGATCATTTTGACCCCACGGGGTGAGATCTTGCGTGGAGCCCCAGATTGAAGGAGATTATCAGTGGTCTTGTATGTCTTCCATTTTCTAATAATTGCTCCCACAGTTAATTTCTTCACATCACACTAAGCTGCTTACCTATTGCAGATTCAGTCATCCCAGCCTGGTGCAGGTCTACAATTTTGTTTCCGGTGTCCTCTTTGGTGACAGCTCTTTGGTCTTGGCCATAGTGGAGTTTGGAGTGTGACTGTTTGAGGTTGTGGACAGGTGTCTTTTATACTGATAACAAGTTCAAACAGATGTCATTTATACAGGTAACGAGTGGAGGACAGAGGAACCTCTTAAAGAAGAACTTACAGGTCTATGAGAGCCAGAAATCTTGCTTGTTTGTAGATGATCAAATACTTATTTTACCGAGGAATTTACCAATTAATACATTAAAAATCCTACAATGTGATTTTCAGGATGTTGTCTCTCATAGTTGAGGTGTACCTATGATGAAAATGATCTCTCTTATCTTTTTAAGTGGGAGAACTTGCACAATTGGTGGCTGACTAAATACTTTTTCGCCCCACTGTGTGTGTGTGTGTGTGTGTGTGTGTGTGTGTGTGTGTGTGTGTGTGTGTGTGTGTGTGTGTGTGTGTATATATATAGTAAAACATGATTTCAAATGACTTAATTAAAAATGTACATTTTACCCACCTTGATGCAAGCTTTAAAAAAATAAACATATTTCAATATTCTTGATTAGCACACCTTACAAGGAAATATATTTTTTTTATATAATGAGCAAGCAAGAGACACAGAGAGAGAGAACATATACTGATTCATCTCTCCTTGTCCAAAGTGAACATATAACTTTTCTTAGCAGGCAAAGCTCTACAATTAACCTTAAATGAAATAAAATGAATGGCAGTTTTGTTCACTGCATTTTTATTGCCCGTGATGAGTTTAATGGTTGTAAAACGCGTGTCATGGTGAGTTTAACAGCCTCATTAATTCATTAGCATTTTATAGTTTACATAACTGCAACTCTCTACTGAGGCTGCACGTAATAAGGCCAAATTTCCTGTTACTTGATTAAAGATCTAACAGAGCATAAAAACCACTCCATGGGTTTAATGACACTAATAATAAAATGGAACATGCCTTTCATGTTACATAGAGTAGTTACAAATTACGTAGTTTTCAAATTAGTAACACTTAACAAAAATATTATATTAGACAATAAAAAAGGAAAACATGAGCATGCACCTAATGCTTTTATTTCATTTTGGGACCAAAAAAATTCACAGGGAACAGGACAGATTAACATGAACTAGTTAATTTTATTGTGTGTGAACTGAACTTTGTGCTAGCGTTTGTGATGCGTGAATTGTGTAACACTTACAGTAGTCATGCTTCATGTTCTC